>PVHX01013702.1:34163-53699 GCA_004024805.1 Geosciurus inauris | reverse complement strand
ACAGCCCTCTGCTGCGTCAAGGAGAGAGCGCTTGGCCAGCTGTCCAGCACAGTCCAAGGTCAAGAGGGGCGTGCGCAGCCCTGCATAGGAAGAGACCTGGGGAGGCCGATCCCCGGGCACTTCCTCCTGGACGGCTGTCGCTGGCCCAGCCACCCCCGCACAGGCCCTCCAGGCAGCAGCTCGGGGAGCCCTGAGGGCCTGCCTCCTCTCCCAGACAGGACTGCAGCCCAGGGGCTAAGGCCTCGCCCCGGGTCACAGGGAGAATGGAATTCAAACCTGAGCCCATCCAGGTCAGGGTCCTCCGCATGGGAACCCCCCTGCTCACCTCTCTCCACACCCACTCCAACCCTGCCACTCTGGCCTCGAGCCTGGGCAGCCTCTTGAGCGGCCTCCCCTGGCCCCCCTGGAGTGGGTGCTCACCTGCCTCTGTCCTGGCTGCTGGCCTGCCTGGCCTACTCTCCAGACCCCGCCACTGGCCACGGTGCTCCCCCGCCCCTGACAGGGAGCCTGAGGAGCCCGCGAGCCCAAGGAGGAGGAAGGCGGGGGCCACCTTGAGGGACCAGGGACTCCCGTCAACCTGATTTCAGCGGCCCAAGGGGGCACAGAATTAGTAGAGAAGAAAGGTAGAACACTCCCTGAGAATCAGCGCCTGTCCCTAAAGGGCACTCGGCAGGGCCCAGTGACAGCTGGGAACACCCTCCACCTTGAGAAGCCAGAGGGCAGGAAACTTCGGGACCCCAAGGACGCGGCCCTGCGGCTCCACCCAGCCGCCCCTCCCTCCGCGTGTCGTCCCCGGGATGGCGGGCAGGGCGTGCTTTCTGGTGCTGGCAGGAAAGCAGGAACTTCTGGGAAGTTTGAAATCGACCTTCTCTTCAGAAGTCGGGGTGTCCCTGCGGCTCTCGCCCTCCACTCGTTGGCATGGCAGCCCTTTCTCCCTGGAGTCCGCACATTGGGAGGATCTGCTCAGGCCCTGAATGACAGGCCAGCTGGAGGCAGGCAGTGTCCCGTGCAAGGCCGCCCCCAGCACCAGCCTCCGCAGCGCCCTGGCCTTATTTTAAGCAACCTGTGAACTGGGGAACCACGACCACCCGTCTCGCACGCCCTGACGGACGCAGGCGCTCACAGGCCTCTGGGGATGTTCTCTGCATTGGCGCCTCCCGGGCTGGCGTCCACACGCCTAACCCAGCACCCTGCTTCTCCCATTTTATGGGGTGTAGGCTTTTAAGAACTCATTCCTGGAGCCGGGCGCGGTGGCGCAAGCCTGTAATCCCAGCACTTAGGGAGGCTGAGACAGGAGGATCGCGAGTTCAAAGCCAGCCTCAGCAACGGCGAGGCGCTAAGCAACTCAGTGAGACCCTGTCTCTACATAAAACACAAAATAGGGCTGGGGATGTGGCTCAGTGGTCGAGTACCCCTGAGTTCAATTCCCAGTACCAAAAAAAAAAAAAAGAAGAACTCATTCCTGGAGCCGCGGGCTGTTAATACACCTGCTGGGAAACCAGCCTCCGCAGAGCCTCTGATAGCTCAGCTCCTTGCGCTGAGGACTCCAAACAGCGAGGGCGGCGACATTTCCCAAGTGTTTTTGTGTTCTCTTGGTTTGTCTGCAATACTGGGGGATTGAACCCCGGGTGCTCTGCCACTGAGCTGCGCCCCCAGCCCTTTTTATTTTATTTTGAGACAGGGTCTCACTGAGTTGCCCAGGCTGGCCTTGAACTTGCAATCTTCCTGCCTCAGCCTCCTGAGTCACTGGGATCACAGGCGTGTGCCACCACACCTGGCTTCTAAGTGTATTTGACCACCTCAAAGATCAGTGCATGGTGGACAGGACACCTCTCTAGGAGTCCCCCATTCAGCGGCAGCTCCCTGGCCAAGGCTGGACCCAGAGTCAGCTCGTCCCCACCACTGTCACTCCTCGGTGGCACTGGGACTGGCCCCGGGTGGCAGGTTTGCACAGCTGAGCTGAGAAGCCCAGCTCCAGCCTGAGTGGCCCTTGCTCAGACATCTTTTGAAAGCACTCTGCCTGCAAGGATGGCCACAGCCTCCTCCTCTGACACCCGCCCCTGGGGGCCTCCTCCTCTGACACCTGTGCCCTGGGGGCCTCCTCCTCTGACACCCGCCCCTGGGGGCCTCCTCCTCTGACACCCGCCCCTGGGGGCCTCCTCCTCTGACACCCGTGCCCTGGGGGCCTCCTCCTCTGACACCCGCCCCTGGGGGCCTCCTCCTCTGACACCCGCCCCTGGGGGCCTCCTCCTCTGACACCCGCCCCTGGGGGCCTTACACAGCGTCTGATGGCTTGCGTACTATGGATTAAACAGAACTCTGGACGGCTCCAGGGCCGGACAGAACCCCGACGCCTTTCCTGCTGGGCCCTCTCCGGCAGGTTGGCTCCTGGGAGCCGCAGTTCTTATCTGCTTGGCTGGCGCCACCTTCTCCTTCACTGTGACCTGCTCTGAGTCTGAACAATACCTGCTTCTTTGTTTCCGTTCCTGTGCTGTGACCGTGCGTGTGGGTGTGAGCAAAGCCAGCATTCTGCGAGGCAGGGCGGGGCAGGGCAGCCAGGCCTGGCAATGCCTGGAAGCGAAGCTGCTGCCAGGCCTGGGGCCAGGGTCAGGCTGGCCCTCTGACCCTCCAGCTCACACCTGTGCCCACCTCACCAGGCTCCCGTACACCGTGCCCACTGCCCCAGTCTGCCCAGGACCGAAGGGTCTCCTGGGGGTGGACAGACGGTCAGTGCTAAAGCTGGGAAAGTTCCAGAAGACGAAGACGAGTGGGTCTGTGAGCAACGCCTGCATCTTCACCTGGACACCTGGTGCAGGTAGATCCAGGGCTGCCCTCTAAGAGGCCAGCACCTCCGCTGACAGACACGCAGCCACCCAGCTGTATGCACTGTGAGCCCTGTTCCCAGAGGCCAGTTCCCAAAGCCCGAGGCCCAGGAAACAGCAGGCGCCGCCGTGCGGCTTCCACCAGCAACCTCCAGGTCCCTGAGCGCCCGTGCTGGGGACAGGGGAACAGCTGGTGCACATGCGAGTGAGCTGGGAACTCTACCGTACCCATGGAGACTCGGTGGCAGGGTCTGGGCAGGGCCCAGGCTCTCACACACACTTCTAGACCCTTTCCTTTAGGATTTCTTTCCAGGAAGGAAAGTTTTGTGCTGGCCATGAAATTTTCCATCACTGTTGAAGTGCTCTATTCTCTCTGAGGTTATCTTTTTATTTTTTTGGCGGGGGGGTTACTGGGGATTGAACTCAGGGGCCCTCGACCACTGAGCCACATCCCCAGCCCTATTCTGTGTTTCGTGTAGAGACAGGGTCTCACTGAGTTGCTTAGTGCCTCACTGTTGCTGAGGCTGGCTTTGAACTCGTGATTCTCCTGTCTCAGCCTCCCTAAGTGCTGGGATTACAGGCGTGCGTCACAGCGCCAGCTCTGAGGTTATCTTGATCAAAAATGGCCTCCTGGGAAAATCACACATCAGATAATGGATTGTCTTTATAGAAAATTCTAATTGATGAAATTCCACTCTGAGTGTGAATGAACGGTGCAGCTCCTGGGTGGGGATGTGTTTTGTCCCAAATTGGAAGAGCCAGGTGCAATGGCCCAGGCCTGTAACCCCAGAGGCTCAGGAGGCTGAGACAGGAGGATTGAAAATTCCAGGCCAGCCTCAGCAACTTAGCAAGACCCTGTCTCAAAATAAAAAAAAGGGCTGGGGATGTGGCTCAGTGGTCAAGTGCCCCTGGGTTCAGTTCCGGTACCAAAAGAAAAACGTTACCAAATTGGATTCCCCTTCCTCCCGCTCTTCCCTGGACTCTCCCTGCTGAGCCCCAGCCTCGAGAGGCCTCCTTGGCCCCACCCGACCCTGCTCCTGCCTCGTCTCCTGGCTGGAGCTGCCCTTGCTTCTGAGGTTTACCTCTGGGAATCAAGCACTGCAGAGGAGGGGGCCGTCCCGCTGGGCCTGGGCCTGCTTCTCCCAGCCACGAGCCCTGAGGAACCCCACACTGTCCCCCTAGATCCAGGGCTGGGACCAGGGTCTGTGCACAGCCGGAGACACTTGCTGTCCCTAGAGACCATAGCCTCGGGGCTGGAGATACCCCAGGGAATGGAGTCTGGAGGCCATGAGCAGCAGAGACCAGCCAGGAGGCCAGGTCAGGGAAGCCGGCAGCCTGCAGGCCGGCAAGGGGCACGAGCCTCCGCAGAGCCCACAGTTCCCAGAGGAGGCTGCCGTCCTGGTCCTGGGAGGATGTGAACTCCGTCCTCAGGCACTGTGCCTCTGCGGCCCGCACCCCCTGTGGCCGAAGCCCCCTGCAGCTGAGGTGGCATTAACAGACCCCTGTCGCTGGCCCCCACCTGGGAGTCCCCTGGGTCTGCTGCCCCAGAGCCACCTTCTGAGAACCGTTTGGGCCCGTCTGGCTCCGTCCAGCGCCCCCAGCCCTTCTCCTGCGCCTGCTCTCGACTCAGAGAAGCTGGCTCCAGGGAGGGGAGAGGCACCTCCGTCCTCTGGCTGCCCCCTTCCAGCCTCGCCCACATCTCCGGTGTGGAGTGGCGCTGGCCTCTTCAGGCCCCCGCCCCAGTGCTGGAGGTGCGTGGAGGGGGACTCTTGAAAGCAGAGTAAACAGTGGTTTCCTCCTGTTCCTGTCCACCTCTGTCCCTCAAGGCTGAAAAGCCTGCCCTGGAGAGCCCCTTGCCAGGCCCTGGCCTTGACCTGGACGGGAGGGGCCTGCAGGGTGCTCTCCCACGCCCCCACTCTGGCCCTGAGCAAGAGCCAGGCCCTCAGCTGGCCACCGCACCTCCCAGCCTCTCCTGGCCACAGCCCACACCTCCCAGGGCGGCTCCCTGAGCTCTCCGACTGTCCCAGCCGGGCCCTGGCTTCTCTTCTAGCCACAATGCGGCCTCAGGGAGGCTGGAACAATGCGAGGCCCCTTATCAACGGCTGATCTGTCCGGTAGCTCCTGGACTTCCCTTCTGAGAACCCTAGGACCCTTATTTTAACACAAGGCGGTCCAGGTCTGAGTCACCCTAATTGTGTGCCGACAACGTGAGGCTCCCTGCCGCCCCAGCACGTCCGGGAATGGGCCTGGCTTCCTTCTGCCCTGACTCACGCTCTGGGCTCCACCAGAGGAGATGCTCAGGCAAAGACCCTAGAAACAAACCATCACTTCTCACAGTTCAGAGAGGGCAGGGCTGGTTCAAAGTCACACAGCAAGGCCTGGAGTCCTGGGCCGGCCCATGGTTCGCAGGACATGAGGCGGGGGGCCACCCCAGGAAGTGGGGTGCCGTCTGGGTTTGTTCCTGTTTGAGCTTCCCTTCCACTCTGGCCTTTTCCTCCCCAGGGACCACTACAGCAGCAGCAGTGGCCTTGGGGTCCCCTGAGGGTGACTCGGGAACCCCCATGAGCTGGAACCCGGTGTGGCCAACCGCAGCCTGGACAGAGAACTTGCTGCATGAAGGGCTCATGGCAAGACCTGGCCGGACACCGGGGCCAGGCCTTCCAGCACCTCCCAGAGGCGAGACCCAGTGAGAATTTATGTCAGATTAGACAGGGTGGGAGGCCGACCCCCAGCGAACGCCGCACAGTGCCCCGCATTCGGCCCCTGCCCACAGCCTGCCCGCTCGGTCCTCCTCGAACAGCGCGAGCTCTCCTGGGTGGTGCTCAGCGCTCACGCGCCTGCCCTCGGCTTCTGTGCTGGAGAAGGCGCCGGCCTGACGAAGCCCACGTGGCCACCCCGAGGACTTGTGCTCTGAGGTCCGGGGGCTCTAAATCCTTGGGGATCCTAAATCGACACCCTTGCAAAGCCTTGTCTGGCACGGGCATGGAACTGGGGATAGAACCCTGGGGAGCTCTGCCACCCAACTACACCCCAGCCCCTTAAAATTTGAGACAAGATCTCACTAAGCTGTCCAGGCTGGCCTCAAACCTGCCATCCTCCTGCCTCAGACTCCCGAGCACCTGGGGTTAGAGATGGATGCTACCATGCCTAACTGTAATGCCTTTCTGATTTAATTTTACATTTAAAATAATTTTAAACTTCAAAACTACTGTAAAAACATGGGCTGGGGTGTAGCTCCACGGTGAACCATTGCCTGGCATACACAACACCTTAGGTTCAATCCCCAACGTTGGGAAAAAAAAAAAAAAAAGCAAAACCGGGCATGGTGGCGCACACCTGTAATTCCAGCAGCTCAGGAGGCTGAGATGGGAGGATCGTGAGTTCAAAGCTAGCCTCAGCCGAAGCAAGGTGCTAAGCAACTCAGTGAGACTCTGTGTTATGGTTTGTAGGTAAGGTATCCCCAAAAAGCTGACCTGTGAGAGTGCAAGAAGCTTCAGAGGAGGAGTGACCGGGTTGTGATCAATCAGTGATTTAACCAATCAGTGATTTAACCCCCTGGCAGGGGTTAACAGTGGGAACTGAAGTGTCAGGGTGTGGCTGGAGGAGGGGCGCTGGGGGCAGCTTTGGGGTTTCTATTTGTATCTGGCTGGTAGGGTTTTCTCTCTGCTTCTTGATCACCCTGATGTGAGCTGCCTCCCTCTGCCAGCCTCTCCAGCCATGATGCTCAGCCTCACCCTGAGCCCTGAGGAATGGAGCCAGCCTTCTATGGACCCAGACCTCTGACACCGTGAGCCCTCAAATGAGCTTTTCCTCCTTCCAGTGGTTCTGGTCAGATCCTGATAGTCACAGCAGCAAAAAAAGCTGACTGAATCACCCTGCGTGACGAAAATGAATAAAATGCAGAATAGGGCTGGAGATGTGAGTTCAACCCCAGTACCCACCCCTCTGTAGTACAAAGAATCAAGGAATTCCTATGTAACCTCTCCCAGACGTTAACATTTTATACAACCACAGCACAATCAGCAAAACCTGACCGGGAACCTTGGTGGGACTCTATTCCCTTATCTCCCAGCCACGCTCAGGCTGCCAGCTGCCCCACGGACATCGTTCTGCTGCAGGACCCGATCCAGTATGATCGAAAGCTCGGTCCTTGTCTCCAATGCCAATCAATGCCAAGTTAATAATGAGGACACGGTTTTGAGAAAAAGGAAAAAGAAGGTTTATTGCTTTGCTAGCAAAGGAGAAACCGGGGACTCCTGATCAGGAGGGACAAAGGGGTTTTAAAGGAACTCTTCAAGGGTTATATTCCAGTAGAGGGTCCCAGGGCGCCCTGATGGCGCGTTAGGATTCACTTGTTAATTTGGGAGATATTCACTTCCTAGATCCCCAGCAGGCATGTTTCCCGTTCAAGGGCAATTAACTAGGGAAAGAAAAGGTAATACTGTCTCCCTAATCTTGTTTGGGAGGAGCAGAGGGGAAAAGAGAAAATACATAATAAATAAATAAACAAACAAACAAACATTGCCGGGCACAGTGGTGCACGCCTGTAATCCCAGCACTTAGGGAGGCTGAGACAGGAGGATCACAAGTTCAAAGCCAGCCTCAGCAATGGCGAGGCGCTAAGCAACTCAGTGAGACCCTGTCTCTACATAAAACCCAAAATAGGGCTGGGGATGTGGCTCAGGGGTCGAGTACCCTGAGTTCCATCCCTGGTACCAAATAAATACATAAACCGTATGGACTGGGGATACAGCTCAGGTGGTAGAGAGCTTGCCTTGCATGCACAAGGCCCTGGGTTCAATCCCCAGCACCACAATTAATAAATACATAGACAAACCTGTGGGCAGTGGACAGTGAGGGCTACTTTCAGAAGGCAAAGGGACCACTCTTACACCAGGACTCCGAGTTGTGCTGTCCCACCTCCTGAGCCTCTGCCTCCCGGGACGGTTTCCGCAACCTCGGGCTTTTGCGACGAAGGGTCGTGGGGTTACGGTGCAGCCGTGGGCGGGAGGCTGCCAGCCTGCTCCTGGGGGCCTCCGCGCTGGTCACTTGGAAGAGGTGGCGTGAGAGGCTGAGCCCAGTGCCGTGGCTGCTCCCTCCGTGGTTTGGGGACGTCGCGTGAGGAGGAAGCTGCAGATGGTCTGTTTCTCACACCTCCCCCCGCCGAGGGCTCCAGGGGCGATTTGTGCCCGCAGCGGACACTACTGTGATGTTGGCCACAGGCTGGTTTTCTGTTTCTGGCAAGCCTTCCACATTTGTGCCCTAGAAATCCAAGGAAAGAGGAGCTCTCCCTCCCTCCTCCTTTCCCTCTTCAATTATCTTACCCTGTGAGTGACAGGCTGTAATCTGTGACGGAGAACATTCATTCTGTTACACAAACCATCCCAGATCTGACCATTAGGAGCCCCTCGGGGTGGCTCCTCCGTCCTTTGGGAATGTCCCCCTGGTTTTTGAGTGATTTCTCTAGGACTGCCGGGTCTTCCCCAGCAGGTAATCAGCCACGTCCCCCGGCCTGGTAGAGAAAGGCACTCAGACCAGGATCAGGGCATGGGGCCGACGTGCTCAGATGACCAGGAGTCCTGGGCGTCTAGTGCCTCTCAAAGGACACAGCTAGGACATACGTGCCATGGTCCCCACGGGGGACCCACGGGGGCCAAGTGCAGGCCCCCTGTAAAGACCAAGATCCCCAGGGGCCCACGATCCTCATAGAAACTGACGTAGCCTGCATGTGACCTAGCGCATGCTCCCACCCGCGTCTCTAGATGACCTCTAACACCTCACAGTGAACGCATGTAAGCAGCTCTCTCGCCGATTCTTGGGGCCGTGGCCAGGAGGACAGTCGGCACCCTGCAGGACAGACCCAGCTGCGTGTCCACAAACGAGCCACGTGCGCCTGGAGCCTCCGGGTCCGAGCCCAGGTGAGGGCCGCGGGGACGCACTCGAGCTCACACGTGTGGATTCAGCACAGTGCTCGGCACACAGAGAATTTGTTTTGCTTTTTAGAACTTTCTGGAAATTTCCCCCTAAATAGGCTCAGTCTGTGGATGGCTGAATCCACAGATGCTGGGCCTCTGGCACAGAGGGCCGTCCAGCAGCACCGTGTCTGTCCCCTGTCCGTGGGGGCCCCAGGCTGCAGCAGCCTGCCCCCCTCGGCTCACCTCTTCCCACACTGGGCGCCTGGTCTCACCCTCCTGGCACCACCCACCCGCCCCTCCCGGGGCACACGCAGCGGCTTTTGGGACTTCTGCAGCCTTTAGGGGCGACTGTGCAGTGAGAGGGTGGAGGAGCGAAGAGGAGGTAGTCCATCTGAATCTCACCTGCGAACAGGGGACAAGGGCCATATGTGGCTCTGGGACAGTAGAGGAACCAAGAGCACACGTGCACAGGAAGCCCGAGATGGGGGGCGCTCGGTTGGCACCGCTCCTGTCAGCTGACGGGAGGGACCCGAGATCGCCCAGGCCCTGGCTTGACTCACCTGCTCATTCAGCTGCAACACAGCGACCTCCCCAGCAGGTGGCAGCAGGCACACTGTCCACCCACCCATGTGGGGTCCAGGTGGGCGAGCTGGACTTGTTTTCTGGGGAATCAGGCTTTCGAAGGAGCGACACAAGGGGTGCAGGAGCTCACCCCTCCGTGACCACACCTGGCCAGACCAGGACGGCCACGCCCATCTGGGCTGCGGGTTCCTAGGCAGCTCAGGCCCCTCCACCCAGTGGCAGCCATGGCCATGCCGCTTTCCTTAAGTCAGGCTGGGCAGGCCCTGCCGCTGGCCCTCAGTGAAGCAGGCTGATTGGCCCCCTCGTCCTGAGAAGGGACCCTCCTGTTCCCACCTGGGAAGCCCCACATGGGACCCAAAGACCAGTGCATCCCTCCTGACCCCAAGAATGAACGTCCCAAGGTTCTCTGACAAAAAGAAAAGGAGTCCCTATAACTTAGTGGCCCCAGCCAGAGCCGGTTGGCAGCCCGTATGAGACCGTGGGGCGCCTGCCCTCTGGGCAGAGCTGGTGCTGTGCAGGGAGGAGGCCAGGAGGTGTGTCCAGGGGACTTGCAGAGCCAGGCTCCGCCTTCTCTCTGTCCCCTGCAGCTGCACCTGCCAGGGGAAGGCATTGCAGGGCCTCCCCTCCCGCGCAGCCCGAGGGGCTCCACCAGCCGCGCACTGTTCGAAGTTGTGTGGAACCTAGGGCCTCGCACATGCTGGGCCAGGGCTCTACCACTGGGCCACACTCCCAGTCCTTGTTATTTCAGAGTCTCACTAATTTGCCCTGGCTGGCCTCAAACCCACCGTCCTCCTGCCTCAGCCTCCTGAGTTGCTGGGATTAGAGTGTTCCACCACGCCCGGCCTAAAAGACGTTTTAAGAACAACTATTTCAATTCTCTGGAAATTGACCTAAGTGCAGAGAGCAAACAAAGAAATATTTACTCAAGGATGTTGACTGAAACTCAGCGCAACTGCAAAGGGTCTGTGGTATTTGCACCAAGACAGGTGGGGGCTCCCCAGCTGGCCCAGCCAGGAGCAGCGGGCTCTTCCAGCGCCCAGCCGGGGTCCTCCTTGCTCATCTGGCCCAGCCAGCTGTTTGCAAGGCAGCTCCAGGCGGGGCAGCCCCCCAGCCCCACCTGGTCTGAGCCAGCCCGGGAACGCAGGGGTCGTCAGAGCAGAGGGCTCTGTGTCCTGCTCCCTGCAGCCACCCAGTGCCCGGGCCTCCAGCCCCCGCCCATGGCACAGTCTCCGTCCTGGACATTTGTACCCTTCCCTTCATGTCCTGGGTTCCCGGCTCCTGCCCCTGCTCCCCTGGAGAAATCTCGACCCGCCAATCTCGACCGCCTGGTGAAGAGCAAGTGTTCGCTCGAAGCCCCGCCTCCCCTGCTTCCTCTGCCTCCTTCCAAAGCCCACGCAGGAGCATCTACGTCTGTTGCCAGGATTACCATTCTGAAGACCCCCAGCCAGGTCCTTTTGCGTCCACAGATGGACTGGAGATGGGCACCATGCTGCAGGCCGCTAGTTTGCTGGAAAAAAATGAGGCCAAAGAGCTGTGAAGAGGCCCCCCTAAAACACCTCCAGCCCCAACTTCGGGTCCCACTATAAAGCCATACATCCCGGGGATTGCTGAGAAAAACCCAGAGCACGCATAAGGCGTGAGGAGCCCGCAGGGGCAGCCCTGGACAGCCCGGCCAGTCGCCAGGCACTTGGACAAGTGCCAGGCAGAGGGGAGTCTGTGGGGTGGAGGCCACTCAGCACCCAGCCTCTGCCCCACGCTGCTCAGACGCCCAGTTTCCAGCAATGGAGTGATCAGCTTAGGCGAAAAACAAGGAGAACGACCCTCGGGGTGGGGGCCTCAGGATCAAGCTGCCTGTGAGAGCACCCAGGTACCTCAGATTTAACAGCCCCTCCAAATACGTCCCCAAACCATGGGGACTGTGGTTGAAGAAGTAAAGGAAGGTAGGAGCACAATCAAACAGGAAGGAGGCAGAGCGATTTCTAGACAAAGAACCAAACAGAAAGGCTGGAATTGAAAAGCACAACCGCTGAACAGAAAATTCACAGGAGCCCTGCACAGCGGCCCACACCTGCGATCCCATCCACTCAGGAGGCTGAAGAAGGAGGATCGAAAGCTGGAGGCCAGCCAGGCAACTTAGCAAGACCCTGTCTCAAAATAATAATAATAATAATAATAAAAAAGAGGGCTGGGGTTGTAGCTCAGTGGTAGAGCACTTGCCTTGCATGCGTGAGGCACTGAGTTCGATCCGCAGCACCACATAAAGATAAATACAGATATTATGTCCATCTACAACTAAAAAATAATATTTAAAAAAAATAATGAATGAAAAAGGCTAGGGATGTGGCTCAGTGAGAGAGAGACCCTGGGTTCAATCTCCAGTACCAAGAAAAAAAAAATTTTTTTTCTTTAATCATGGAGGAGTCAGGGCTGGGGCTGTAGCTCAGTGGTAGAGCGCTTGCCTTGCATCTGTGAGGCACTGGGTTCGATTCTCAGCACCACATAAAATAAATAAAGGTATCATGACCATCTACAACAAAAAAAAATATTTTTAAAAAATCATGGAGGAGCCCCCTACAGTAGATTTGATCACTTTTTTTTTCTTTTTCTGTTTTTCTTTTTGGGAGCCAGGGATTGAACCCAGGGGCACTTAAACACTGAGCCACCTCCCCAGCCCTTTTTATTTTTATTTTGGGACAGGGTCTCGCTAAGTTGCTTAGGGCCTCACTAAGTTGCTGAGGCTGGCCTCAAATTTATGATTCTCCTGCCTCAGCCTTCTAAGCCACTGGGATTACAGGTGTGTGCTCCCACACTCCCAACAGATTTGAACAAGAAGAAAGAATTACCAAAGTTGAAGATAGATTATGCAACCCAAATGACAGAGAATAGAATGAGGAGGAATGAACAGAGCCTCAGAAAACCGTGGGACATACAGCCTACCCGTGTGTACCTAACAGACCTGCCAGAGGAAAGAAGAGAGAAAACAGACAATATTTGAAAAACTAATAATGAAAACTTTCCAGATTTAGTGGAAAACAACCTACACACCGAGGAAGCTCAATGAACTCCTGCTAGGAGGATGAAAGGAGACCCACAGATAGACATGCCATAGCAAAATGCTAAAAGTCAAGGACAAAAAGAAAAACCTGAAGGGCAGCAAAAGGAAAGCAACTCATCACTTCCTAGGGAGCCTCGTGACATTAACTGCTGGCTCCTGTGGGAAACCAGGGAGGCCAGAGAGCCATGGATAGCACTGCTCTTTGGGAGACTGTGCTCATCCTAAAACAAGCCCCGATGGACCGAGAAGGATATAAATCGTGGAAACTATGTTCCCTGGCCATATGGAACAAAACTAGAAATCAGTAATAGGAACAGACTTGGGAAGCCCCTAAACACTTGGAAATTTAAAAGCTCACTCCTAAACACCAAGCCAAAATGAAAAGGGAAATTAGAAGATGCTTTGAGGTGAATGGAAATGAAGGTATCCCATCCAAAACTTACAGGGTGCAGCCAAAGCTGCCTAGAGGCACATTTATAGCTCTCAATGCCTACATGGAAGAAGATCTCAACTCTTCCTCTTGGAAACCTAAACTTCCTAAGACACTGGAAAAAGAATGAGCTAAACCTAAAGCAGAAGGAAGGAAATAGAAAGGTAGAATGAAGACTAATGAAATAAGGAATAGAAAACAAAATTTGAGGAAAAGCAGTGAAACCAATATGAGGCTCTTTTGGACCAAAAGAATTAACGCTAAGGTTTCACAAAGCTCTTCTTAAACCTAGACAGGATGCCCTGGTGCCAAAGGTGGATGACAGTGTCAGGAAGAAACTGTAGGCAATGCCTCTGGTGAGCATGAATGCAGAAATCGTGGCAAACTGAACAAGGCAGAGGGTAGAAAGAATCATACACCATGACCCAGTAGGACTCATCCAGGGACACCAGGTATGTTCACATCTGAAAACCAGTCAATGAAATTCACCCAATTAACAAAAATGAAACAATAAAGAGGACACAGCCTGGCACTGGGTGCAGCTTAGCTGCAGAGCACTTGCCTAGCATCATGAGACCCCAGGTTCCATCTAGCACCCCAGAAAACAAGACCAAACAAAAATCACAGACAGAAACAGAATGCAGTCGCCTGGGGCTGAGGAGAAGGTGGAAAAGAGAGCTGTCGACGGGTGGAGAGATTCCGTTTTGCAAGATGAGAAAGTCCTAGAGATCTATCTCACAAGGACGCGCAGGTGCTCAACACTGCACAACGACACACATAAAAACAGCTAAGGGAGCCAGGCACGGTGGTCCACGCCTGTAATCCCAGCACTTAGGGAGGCTGAGACAGGAGGATCGCGAGTTCAAAGCCAGCCTCAGCAACGGTGAGGCGCTGAGCAACTCAGTGAGACCCTGTCTCTACATAAAACACAAAATAGGGCTGGGGATGTGGCTCGGTGGTCGAGTGGCCCTGAGTTCAATCCTCGGTACCAAAAAAAAAAAAAAAAAAAACAACGGCTAAGGCAATAAATTATGTGGGCTTTTTGTTTTGCTTTGGTTTTTGCTTTTCCTTGGGGAGCTGGGGACGGAACCCAGGGGCTCGCATGCGCTGAGTAAGCACTGCACCACTGGGCTACACCCCCAGGCCCTGTTGTGTGTTTTTTACCACAATAAAAACCAAATAGTGTTCTCTGAAAATAGAGCTGGTTCAGCCTGTGGCTGCCACCCAGGGCTTTTCCTGAGAACCGTGGAACTGCTCCATGCGGGGAGCCCTCTCTGGCTGCCTCCCACTTCTCCACGGGGCACAAGGCACCTGCCCAGGCACAGCTGAATCTTTCGTGGTGTTTGGGGCGGGGAGGAAGCTCGGGGGCAAGGTGCAGGCTCAGCCCTCGCTCCATCCCCAGCACCAAAACGATAATGATATTTCTTACTTCTTTATGAAAGGGAGGCTGTGGCTCTCAGCTCAGAGGCCAAGGAGCAGCTTCCTTTGGTCACCCCAATCCAGTGCGTGTGACACCAGCCAGCTCCGCCGTGCCACTCCGCTTGGTCCTGTGACATCACAGCTGTGCCCTTGAGACGCAGCAGGGACGCAGCACCGTCAGCGCTGGGTCTCTCCTGGCCTAGGTCATCCCCCGGGGTCCGTCTCCAGCACAGGCTGGTACCTATGTCACCAGGGCCAGGGCCAGCAGGGTCGAGGATCAGAGGGAGACTGGCCTGAGGGCACGGTTGAATAGGAACTTCCTGCCCTGGTCACCAAGGTCCTCAAGGAGCCACCAAGAGACAGAAAGAAACAGAAGCACTGTGCAGAGGAAATAGCACCCGGATGCGAGCCTCGGCCAGCGGGAGTGCCCAGCTACAGCCAGAGACTGGAGCCACAAGGCCTCCTGGGTGCCAGTCGCACGTGGCTCTGTGCGTGGCGTCTGGTGCAGCAGGAGGCCGCAGTTCAGAAGTGCCCAGGAAAGCGCTCCGGGAGCGGCAGCCGAGGGCCACAGAGCTGGGCGGGTGGAAGGCGGCTGTAACCTCTGCCTGCAGAGTCCCAGGCGTCTGTCTGTCTGCTCTTGCTTCATCACCGTCCCCGGGACTAGCCCAGAAGCGACTTTGTCTGGAGCTGCGTGGGGAATGGAGGAATGGCCGGGCTTTCCCTGGAAGGTGACACCATCTGGAATGAATGCACAGATCGCCGTGTGCCACCCGCCCCTCCCCTCAGATCTACCCAGCTGGCACCTTGCTGGTACTGTCACCTGAGGGGAAGGTGGCGGGGTTGGGGACCTCCTTGGAGGACCTGTGGAACTGAACCTGTGCCAAGAATGGAAAGAACAGACTCCCTCCTTTACTTTTCCCTTTTCTTCCTTCTTTCCTCTTCTCCTTCTATATTCCTCTTTATTTCCTTCTTTATGTCTTTCCTTCCTCTGACTTTGGTTGAGATGATCTGGGCTACAGCGTATCTGACCGGAAACGGTAGAAACAGAGCAAGAAGGGCTTGGGGTCAGTCAGATCAGCATCTCGGCCACGTCAGGGTCTGGGCAGCTTCTCTGTGCATCACATCTCCCTCTTATTGATGTAAAACAGCTGCAGTGGCTCCAACATCACATGTGCACACCAGACATCACAAAGGAGGAGAAAGGGACACTTCTTTCCTTCTGAATGGAAACGTTTCCCAGCATGCCCCCTCTCTGCTGCCTCCAGCAGACTTCCGGCAGAGCTGGTTGGCAGGGTCCAGAGTGTGCATCATCCAAAGCACTTACCAGCAAAGGGGGACAGCTTGGTCTCATCCTGGGCCTCTCTGGTCTGAGCACAGGTCAGCTCCCTGTATAGCCAGAACTTGAGCAAAACTGGGGCTCCGTTGCCAAGAAGGGGAATGGCAGTCAGTTGGTTGGCAGCCTCTGAGAGTCAGTGAGTCAGGAGGACAGCAGCGCCCACCCTCCTGCAGGAGCACCCAGCTGAGCAGAGAGAGAGGACAGTCCCTGCTGGGTGGGCAGTGGGCCTTTGCCAGGGCCCTGAGGTCAGGGGCACCTGACAGGCATTGGGAGAGGACATCCGGCACTGAGGCCAAGAGTCACCCCTGGGGCACTTGCTCAAAGCCTGTTCTGCACTGGATCCTCCCTGGGCCTCGACTGAGGTCAGAACACACACAGCACCAGCCTCCAGCTGGGCCTCTGCCTGCAGGGTGCCACTGGCTCTGCAGAGTGTGGACTCTGGTGGAGCAAGAGTAGGCGGGCGGGCTGAGAATGCGGGGCAGCTGGGGTCGCGTCCTCAGGCGAGTCTCCTCGAGTCTCCTCGACCCGCGCTGGAGTCCATGGGTCGGAGCCAGGCAGGCAGCTCTGGGGAGCCCCTTCCTGCCTGGGCCCAGCCCTGCCAGCTGCCCGTGCTCGTGCTCCTCAGCTGTGGTCCTGTCGCCCAGCTGTGCCCCAATTTCCTTCTTACAGGACACCGGGCACTGGATCGGGGCCGCAGGACCACATCAAAAACTGGCTGCATCTGCAAAGACTCACCTCCAGATAAGGTCCCTTCCACACACCTCCCGGGGACCCAGTTCAGCCCACAGGGTGAACGTGGGGCATGGGGGTGGGAGGACGGTCGAGCACACCACCAGCTCCTCCCGGAGTGGAGCTGAGCTCCAGGGACAGGATCTCGGGGCCCACGGGGCTGCTGGGTAGACAGGAGCTGGAGCGTGGGGCTGGCAGTCACCCCGAGCTGCCCGCCATCTGGACCTGCTGCTTGTGAAGTGGGCTCCTGTGCCTCCTCCATCCAGGGGGGACAAACCAGCCCGGCCAGCTCCCAGTCCTCTCCCCAGGCCTTTGCTGGAGAGGGCCCCTCAGCCTGGAGCACTCCCATCCCGTCCCACCAGGCCGACCCCACGCCATGAGCCGCCCCGTCCTTTCCAGACTCTCCTCCCTGCTGCTCTGAGCTCCACCTACCCCGACCCTGTAGGTTTCTTTTGGTTTTGCTTGTAGTGCTAGGGGGTGAACCCAGGGGCTCTGAGATTTTTGGTACTGGAATTTGAACTCTAGCCCTTCTTATTTCTTATTTTGAGACAGGGCCTCACTTAAGTTGCTGAGGCTGGCCTTGAACTTGCAGTCCTCCTGCCTCAGCCTCCAGAATGGCTAGAATTACCAGTGTGGCCACTACCCCTTGCTCCCATAGATTTGAGTGCACAGGGCAGTGACCACCATCCTCCAACTCCGAGTCCGTTTCTCGGTCGATGAATGAATAAGCAGGGGTCTTCATAAACTGAGCTTCTTGCCAGGGTCTTCCTCCCCCGCCACCCCCGCCTCTAGAGAAGTCCCTTTTGAAACAAGACAGACCGGAGGAGGCGGCTGCGCTCAGGAGGGCTCTCCTGTGCCCCAGGTTGGCATTCACCTTGGACTTCCCAGGGCTGCTCCAGAGACTGCCCTCAATAAACTCAAGGGTGGGAGTGGGCTGAGCGAGGGCAGAGCCCCGGGTCCTCAGGGCAGGGCGGCCCAGCACCCCGCAGGGACCTGCTGTCCCTGCACCTGGCGATGGTGTAAGAGAGACTTGAGGGGAAGCTGCGACTGCGCTCCCCACCCGCTTGCCGTCCTCTGCAGCCCCACACCTGGGAGCCGCGCGTGGCCCACAGAAAGGAAAACAGGAATGGGCGTCCAGGCGCCGAGCGGGAGCGTCCTGTACCGAGACCACTAGACAGGCTCGCCCGCGGGGGCCTCCCAACGCCTCCTTCTCTTTTCCGTGGACATCTCTCCTCCACGATGCTTCTTTTCTCATCAGCAGGAGAAATGCAGAGGCTGGGCTGGCAGCCTCCTGGGAGGCAGACCCCTCAGCCCAGCCCTGCGGGGACCGTGCCCTGAGGGAACGTCTGGGCACTGCCACCTGGCACGGCCGGCAGGCGGGCAGCCTGTCCACAGAGGGCTCGGCATGCTTCCTCTCTGCTCTCGGGAGCAGCCTCAAGTCCAGAGGTCCCCCTGCCGGGTCCCCCTGCAGGGTCGGGGGAAGCCACGGGTACCCAGAGCCGCCGCAGCTCTGCTCGTTGGGTTTGCTGCTGGACTTGGTTAGTTTGCTCCTGGGCTGGGGCTGGAGCCTGGGCCTGTCCTGAGGACGTGCTGCACCCGGCCCCAAGGGTCACATGCCCGCTCAGGACGCTGTGGTCCCACCGCCCTGGGGTGTTCTGCAAGCCCCGGTTCCCAGTCTTGGGTCATGAACTCCCACACACTTGGTTAACTCCCGGGGTGGCACCTGTGCCTGTCATGTGACAAGGGCTGGGGACCAACAGAAACTACAGGACACTCGAGTGACCTTGAGTGTCACCATACCATCTTGTGCCCAGCCCTCCTCACGCTGGCTTGCCCTGCCGTGCCACCATGAGCACCCCAAGCTTCCGGGCGTCCTCTGCAGGGGAGGGGGCTCCAGCAGGACTCAGGAGAGGTGGGTGCAGGGTGCTGGAGACGCTACTCCCTCCCCGCCGTGGCCTCTGCAGTGTGCCCTGCCCAGTGAGGCCAGCTGGACACCTGCAGCCACAGAGGACTGTTCCCTGAGCCATCAGCCGTGCCCAGCCCCCAGCCTGGAGGGCCCAGGAGGGTGCTGTCCGAGAGCTCTCGGGGCCAGTGCCGCAGCCCCACGCCCGTCTGACTTGGCACCCTGTTCTCATGTCTCATGTGAACGCTCCTCTGCCCCATACCCACCACCTGTGCACAGAACCAGAGGGTTTCCAGGGGAGGGGCAGACAGGAGGAGAGAGGGAGGTGGCCCCAGGATGTGGCCTTCTGGCACTTACCCGGATCAAGAGCCAGGCAGGAAACTCTTAAGAACATTGCTCAAGAGCAGAGGAGGCCAGGTGGGGCTGGGCGGGGGACCACCTGGCCACTCAGCCCTGCCCCAGCTTTCTGCCACAGCCCAGGGGGGCGGGACCAGGTGGGAGGCTCAAAGACCCCCGCCTGGAGGGAGCTGCCTCTGGGCCAGGGGCAAAGGGAGCAGCCACTGGGGAGGGCGGAGGTGGCAGGTGTGCCTTGCTGGGAAGACGCTGACCAGGCCTGGAGGGCTCTCCAGGGTGAAGGCAAACACTCCCCGCTGTGCCCCCACGCCCACCCCAGCCCACTCCCCAGCTATAAGAGCCGGCCGAGCAGGGCACCCAGCTGCAGGGGCCATGGCCAAGTCACGCCTGCTGCTGTGGCTGCTGCTGCCCACACTCTGTGGCCCCAGCACCGGTGAGTCCCCTGCCCTCCTCCAGAGGCCCCCAGCACTCACCGAGCCTGCTCTGAGCCCAGGTATCCCAGGTCTGTCCACAATCTTCACTTAAGAACAGGTCAGCTGAGGCCCAGAGAGGCCCCCAGACTGGAGTTGTCCCACATGGCCACTGGCCATGAATTCCCAGCAAAATCAAGTGTGAGAGAAACTGGGTGAAGCACGGGCACCAGCGTCTCCGCGTCCTGACCAGGGTTGCTCTGCCCTCAACTGCAGCTATCGGGACCACCTCATCTCCGGCCTGTGCCCAGGGCCCCGAGTTCTGGTGCCAAAGCCTGGAGCAAGCACTGCGGTGCAAGGCCCTAGGACACTGTCTACAGGAAGTCTGGGGACAAGCAGGAGCCGTGAGTACCACCCACAGTGGGCTGGGGTCAGGGAAGAGGGTGCTGGGTGGGCTTACGGGGACTGGACCCCCAATAGGTGATGGGATGGGGTGGGTGGGATGAGATGGAATGGGGGAGGATGACAGAGAATGGGGTAAAGAAGGATGGTGGGTGGGTGGGTGGATGGGTGGGTGAGTG
>PVHX01013702.1:0-34063 GCA_004024805.1 Geosciurus inauris | reverse complement strand
ATTTCCCGGCTGAGGGTGAGGCCTGGGGCACCAGGCTCCTCCTAGCCAGCCCGCCATGGCACAGAGCTTGAGCACAGCCAGAGACGGTCTTTCCTGGCGGGGGGAGGCCCTCCGTGTGCCCAACCACTTAACTCCTTGGCACTTTCAGTCCCAATGCTCTGGGAGAAGTGGGGTCAGTCTGCCCTGGTGGTGGCCATGTGTCAAGGGACGGGAGCAGGGGCAGGCCTCAGAGAGGCAGCTGACCTCCCCATTCCTGCCTCCCAGAACACCATTCGGAAATTCCTGGAGCATGAGTGTGACGTCCTCCCCTTGAAGCTGCTCGTGCCTCGGTGCCGCCAAGCGCTGGATGAGTACTTCCCCCTGGTCATCGAGTACTTCCAGAGCCAGATCGTGAGTGCCCAGACCTCCCACCCGCATGCTGTGCCACACGGCCCCGGGGCCACCACAGCCAGCCACCCCACCCAGAGCACCCTGCAGACGCCGGCAGCAGCACGGCACCCAGGCAGACACGTGCTCACAGAACCCCAGGCCACGGGAGACCAAGTGCCCTCCAGCCAGGCCGGTGGAGGCGCCGCCCGCTCAGCCCTGCACGGTGGCCTGCCCTCACCCGCGTGCTCACGCACACCCCTCACGTGTGGGCTCACACTCACACGGGAGCCCAGACACCTAAGCCCCACCACCCGTCTCTGATTTTGTCCCTCACACCCAGCCTGCTCCCCACCATTCCAAGCCCAGAGTGGCTCCCACCCCTGAGCCCTGGGGCCAGCCTGAGCGGGCAGGGGTTTCCTCCCGGCTAACAGCCCCTCACCTGCACTGTGCCCTAGACCCCAAAGGCCATCTGCCAGTACCTGGGCCTGTGCCAGCACAGGCAGCCCGAGTCGGAGCCTGGGGTGCCAGGGCCCCTGCGTGACCCTCTGCCGGACCCTCTGCCGGACCAGCCAGCCCTCCCCATGCTGACAGGGCCCCTTCTGGACAGGCTCGGGCCTCGTACGCAGGTGGGGGCGGCTGCCACGCCACTCAGCTGGGCTGCGGAGGGCTAGGGGGCAGCGGAGACCCAGTGCGGTTGGGTCTGCCCTCCAGGGGCAGAGCTAGGAATGGACAGGAAGCTCCATGCGGCCTAAGCCAGGAGCAGGGAGGGCAGGAGGAGCTGCCCTGGAGGGCAGTGCCCTATGGCAGCCACAGCCCGGCCCCTCTGCTCTCCCCAGGACCCTTCCCAGCAGCGGTTCCCCATCCCCTTGCCCTTCTGCTGGCTCTGCAGGACTCTGATGAAGCGGGTACAGACCATGATTCCCAAGGTGAGGTGCCAGGGCCTCAGGGAGACGCTGCTCACAGCCGCCACGGCCCAGCTGGCTGCCAGGAGCTGGGCAGGGCCCCCTGTGCACTGCCCACCGGAGCCCAGGCTCAGGCCCCACTGTGCCGGCACTTTGCCAGGCACAGTGTAGGAGCAGGACGAGGCCCAGCCTCCCTCCAGCAGCTCATGGGACAGCAGGGGTCCCAGCTGTCTGTGCAAAAGACACTGCGGTCTCGACAGGATTCCCACAGTAGGCTCCCCACCCTACCACGTCCAACCTGGAATCTTCCAGATCTGCAGTGGCCTCTGCCTTCTGGCTGCACCAGCCCTTCCCAAATGGGATCCTGCACTAAGGCATCACAGCAGTGGACAGCTTCCGGCTGTCCCCAAGCGTGGCTGTGGGTTGAACAGACAGAGGTGGTGTGGCCCGTCTGGACACTTGTTTGGGGCTGGGGCTGGGGCTCAGTGGAGGCACCTGGCCCGTGGGAGGCCCTGGGTTTGACCCCCAGGACCACGAGGAGGAAGGAAGCCAGCTTCATGCTGCCTGGTCCGGCTGCTGTGGCAGCGTTTGGAGCAGGGAGAGCACCCTCCCTCCTGCTGTTGGCGTCCAGCAAGGATGTCCCCCCCTCAGGAGGGAGGCCAGGGGCCGGTGCCAGTGGGGCACAGTGAGCAGCCTGGGCTGACGGCAGACGGCTGGCTCACCTGCGTCGTGTGGGGAGCAGGCAGACAGCAGGGTGACATGTGACCACAGGGACCTGCCACATGTTCCCGAGCCCTCAGGGCCACCTGCCCCAGCCTGTGTACAGGAGGGACCCCCCTGCCTGCAGCTTGTGCTGGAGTCGGGTGAAGAGGGAAGCGGCCGCCTTTCCTCAGGGGCTCCTGAAGCCAGGAGCATGTCGGGCCAAGGTGGGGCCACCTGCCCTCAAGGGGTCCCTGTGGGGAAGGCGGCGAGCCTGGCGGTGCTCTCCTCCCTGGCGAGCCAGCCCGGGTCCACCGCAGCTGCTTCTCCCGTGGCGCCAAGTGTACCCCTGAACTGCTCCTCGCGCCGGCCTCAGGGCGGGCATGTGCAGGGAGGGCCTGCAGGGCACGGAGGCCCACACCGCCTCTCTTGGCCCGCCCCAGGGTGTGCTGGCCGTGGCCGTGTCCCAGGTGTGCCACGCGGTGCCCCTGGTGCTGGGCGGTATCTGCCAGTGCCTAGCCAAGCAGTACGCCATCCTGCTGCTCGACGCGCTGCTGGGCCGCATGCTGCCCCAGCTGGTCTGCGGCCTGGTCCTCCGGTGCTCCAGCGAAGACAGCGCTGGGCCCGGTGAGCCCTCTCCCGCCCTGGGTCCCTCCTCTGGGGCAGGGAGGGCGGGAACCGACACTTCCGCAGGGCGGGCCTGACGGCCCTCTCTGCAGCCCGCCCCACGCCGGGCTCCCTCCCAGAGTGGCTGCTGCCAGCCTCCCAGTGTCAGCTCTGCGTGTCCGTGACCGCCCGGGCCTGGAACAGCAGCGAGCAGGCCACGCCACAGGCCGTGCACCAGGCCTGCCTCCGTTCCTGGCTGGACAGGGAGAAGGTAGGAGTGCCCGCTGGTACAGGGCACAGCAGAGCAGGCTTCCAGGGACATGGGATACGGGGCCTGTCCACCATGGGCCACTGAGCCCAGAAAGGCTTTGCAGCCAGACACACAGGTCAGGTAGGACACAGGACATGGGCTGGACAGCACTCTGTGATGGCTTTACTTAGGCCACAGCTGCTGAGGGTCAGGCGTCTTCTATGGACACAAGCCCATGGCTCTGAGGACCCGCAGGGGCCCTGCCTGGGCTAAGTCCCAGGCGAGTCCTGCCAGGCCCAGGAGGGCTTTGCCGAGAGAGGCCCATGGTGTCCTCTCTCAGCCCTGCCCCAGGGCGTGCCGGCCGTGGGTACTCCTGGTGGTGGGCAGGTTTGCCGGGGCCTGGTAGATCCCAGGAGGTGAGCTAGGCCAGAGCTGCGGCTGGGACAGGGTCCTGCTGTCTCACAGGGCCCGGCCCTGGCCCTGCCCACCCTGCTTTCGGGCAGCTCAGTTGGGACTAGTCCCTGCACGTGGGGAGGGCTGGGCCTCTGGCAGTCCTCAGCTGATGACAGTCGGTCCCTTTTCAAAGCGAGGTGGTGTCCTGAGACCAGCGGGCCTGCTCAGCCCAGCCTCGGTGCCCGGGCCTCCCTGACAGAAGCCCTCCCCTCCGACCCTCGCCCGCTGCCGGTCTCACTTCCGGTGCCTGGGCCTGCACCAGGGTTGAGGTGGGCAGTGCTGCCACAGGCCTGGGTCACCTGCCTCTGTCTTTCCTCAGTGTGAGCAGTTTGTGGAGCAGCACGTGCCCCAGCTGCTGGCCTTGGCGCCCCGGGGCTGGGACGCCCACACCACCTGCCAGGTACCTGCCCTGCGCCGGCCCGGGACTTGCCGCACCCCCTAGAGCCCCCGCTCTCCTGGAGCAGCAGCCCAGCGTGACACAGGATGGGGCCCCACGTTCTCATGTAGAGGGGGCCTGGGCCTTGGAGAGGCCGAGCGCGTCACGCCAGAATGGGAGCAGTGTGGACCGCAGTGGCCTCAGAGCAGCGGCCTGTGCGGGGCGGGCTGTGTCCACTGCCGGTGTGCTTGGTGAGGGGGTCCCAGTGGGTGTCCTAGGGCCAGCGGCCTCCTCCATCTCTAGGCCTGCAGGCAGGTGGCTCGGGGAGTGGCCCAGGTCCACCACGTCACACCAGGGTGGCACGAGGAGGCAGGTGCAGCGCTGCCCCTCCCAGGGGCCCTTGTGCCCCGGAACCAGGACTAGGGCACTGAAGTCCCAACACTGTCCCTGTGGCAGGCCCTGGGCATGTGTGCCACCACGTTCAGCCCCCTCCAGTGTCTCCAGGGCCCCCCTTTCTGAGGACACAGCCTCCAGGTGAGTCTCGGCCCCAAGTGGGGGAGGGCAGGGCAGGGGCCGTCACGCGGCGGTGAGAGGCGGCCACTCTCGCAGGCAGTTCCAGCCACTTCTGGGCGCAGCTCCAGGCCCACCAGGAAGAGGGCCCTTCTCAGGCCCTGGCCACCCTGCCCTTCAGAGCCCCCACCCCTTGCCCTGAGCAGCCCTCAGCTCTGCCTGGGCCTCCAGACTGGCTGCCTTCAGGATCTGATGTGTTCAGGCCAAGACAAGGCGTCCCGGCCTCAGGGGAGGTCAGCCGTGCCGCCCCTCAGGAGGCCAGGAACACCACAGCCGCCTGCGTGCACTGGCCCGAGGCCCCTCCTCCCCCTCACCACCCTTTCCCAAGTCAGAGGTAGTACGTGGGGTGGAGGGTGGACCCCGTGACCTTGAGAGAAAATTGGGTCCACCTAACAGGCTGCTGAGCCCGACCCAGGACGGGCCACGCACCCCACCACTGGCTCCGTACGAACACGGAGGCCCGTGGCTGGCAAGGGCTGCAGCCGAGACCGTGCGGGGGGCTCATTCCCCCCCAGGAGCAGAAGGGGCCCACCCGCCCTGAAGCCCCGGCGTCACGTGCACCTGGGTGGCGGTTGTGTCTGCCACCTGCCCTGACCCAGACCTGCCCCTCAGGGGCCAGTTTAATGCATCCTTCCCCACCAATGACAGCCAGGGGCCCTGGGGTGGGGGGCACCCGACACCGGGAGGGCATCCCCAGTGCCCAGAGCTGCCGCTGAAACAGGAAGAGGCCTGGCGGCACCAACTGTGGTGGGTCCCCTGGCAAGATACAGGTCCCTCCACACGTCCCTCTTCTCGGGGCAAAGGAGGAAGTGGGTGAAGGGCTCTGGCCAGTGACAAGACCCCTGGGGCCCTGCCCCTTGCCAGCTGCCCTTGTCGCAAAAGAGCCTCACCCACTCACCTCCCCCGCAAAGGCATGGGTGGACCAGCCAGTGTGTCCAGCCTAGCCGCAGCCCGACACCAGAGCCACTCTGTGCTCAGTGAGGCCACCAAGAACAGCATCCTCTGGACAAGGTCTGCAGAGGCTGCTTCTGACCTTCACAGCCACCAGAGCCAAGCCAGCTCCCAACTGCTCAGGGCCAGGCTGAGGAGGGACATCCAGGAGGACAGCAGAGAGGCTGGGCCAGCCCACACGGACCCCACGTGCTCGAGACCAGCTTCCTGTTTAACACTTCCAAGAAGTTCAAATTTCAGAATAAAAACGGGAACATAATATACTCTGATAAACACACAAAATCCTTACATTAGGCTTTTTCCAAAGAAATCAGGAAACCCTGGCATGGGCAAGGTGGACACTCTGTGCCCTAGGAAGGTGACTGGGCAAACTCTCGTGTCGGAGATGCTCTGCCCGAGAGCTGCTGCTTGGTTAGGACAGGGGACTGTGGGCCGGGCTGTGGCTGGAGCTGGCCTGGAATGCAAGCCGACCCACAGAGCAAAACAGGGGAGAAGGTTCTTTCTATCTTTTTGTAACAACTTCCCAACCTTTGTTTGAAGTTCCAAGGGTGATTCGATTTCTGCTGTGATTTTTTAAAAATGTTTTTAGCCAGGTGTAGTGGCGCACGCCTGTAATCCCAGCACTTTGGGAGGCTGAGGCAGGAGGATCGCGAGTTCAAAGTTAGCCTCAGCAACAGCGAGGCACTAAGCAACTCAGTGAGACCCTGTCTCTACATAAAACACAGAATAGGGCTGGGGATATGGCTCAGGGGTCGAGTGCCCCTGAGTTCAGTTCCCGTTACCCCTTCACCCCCACAAAAAAATCTTACTTGTAAATGAACACAAACCTTCATTTGTTTCTCTGTTGCTGAGGACTGAGGCCAGCCTCACACATGCCAGGCAAGCCTCCCCCACTGAGCCCCAGCCCAGCCCTTGTGCTGTGGTTCTGCTCAGAGCTCAGCTGGGCAGCAGGCAGGCTCAGATGCTGCGTGGCCACGCCTGAACACTGCCAGTAAAGCCCTGTGCACTGGCACAACATGGGCACTGTCCTCAAGGTGCTCCCGGGACTGCAGCCCCACTGGAGGGGGCCGTCTGGGCCTCCCTCTCTCCCCATGGGCGAGGGGACACATCTCTTGCCTTTCCAGTGGCCTCCTGCCTGGCCTCCACCTGTGCCTCCACTCTCCAAGGAGCCAGGCGCTGCGGCAGCCGAGGGCACCCAGTGCGGTGGACCCCACAGCAGGACACAGGTGCTGCCCCTGGCTCGGCGCTCTCTGCGTCTTTCCTGCCCCTGCCACACCTCCACTTTCACATGCCAGGGCAGGCTCTGCGTGCCCTGCTCCTGGGCCAGGCAGGAGACACGCTTCTGCACCTGACCCGAGGCAGCCTTGGGCGAGCTCAGCAGGTTTCCACAGGCCCAGGCTGCAGGACAAAGGCGCGGGACCGGACAGCAACAGCAGCCTGGTCAAAGCTGGACAGCACAGCATTAGCGTTTCCCGAGATGAGGGAGAGCTCGGGTCTGGTGACGAAGCCAAGGCTCATTCCAAAGGAGACTGCAGTGGGCTGGCCAGTAGGAGCAGAGAATTGGCAGGAAATGGCTTCCCCCAGACTGAGGTCCCTGAGAGATATCCCTGTGCCCTCTCGGAGGAGGGAGAGACCAGGATGAGTGCCCAGCAGGACGGGACTGGCTCCAACTTCCCAGGAAGCCTGCCTGTGACACGGAATCCAAGGGGAGAGGAGTGCAGCCATAGTACAGAGTGGACATTGGGGCCACCGCCAGAGGCCCAGCACATCGGGTCACTGCAGAGCAGCCACACCCAGGGCCCAAGCAGCAGCCAGAATGGGCTCTGGACAAGACTGTGGGCCACAGGAGCCCACGGCTGGGGACAAGCAGACAGGTTTCATGCCATGTGAGATGAGCAGGAATCTGACCGGGGGACGATGCTGCCACGGGAAGACGGCTCAGGGCTCAGGCAGGCCGAGTGAGCCCTCGGGGGCAGACGCCTCCACCCGTCAGTCATTCCCAGGGAAGGGAGGAGGACTCAGCAGCGACCCAAGAGAGGCTGAGCCTGAAACAAGGAGCTGAGCCCCTTCCAAATAGAAATGGTGTCCTGGGGGCTCACAGGCCAGAGTCCAGTTATCGAGGAATCAGTCAACTGTCTGCAATGAATACAAGGTCCACGCGCTCCCTGACCGTCCTACATACTAGGATTTCCCCATCATCCATCTAAATATAGTACGCCTCCCACGCATCTGTGACCTGTAGCTCTGGGGCCACATGGAGAAAGCAAGCGTTTTGCTTCCTGATCTATGCTTCAGACTCTGGCCGGGCCTGGGTCTCCAAGAGACGAAGTGTGCTGGCCCAGTGGCCGTGAAGCCCACAAGCCAGCCTCCTGCTCAGACACCTGGCCACAAAGGACGTAACAGCTCTCCCTGGCAGGCGGTCCCAGGCTCGTGGGTGGCATCTTGGGAGAGTGTAGACAGAATCCCACATTCAACAGGACGACACTGACAGCCCAGATGCAGCAATACTGCACCTGCCCAACAGGGGGCGAGCGGCTCCCAACACCTCGCCGTTCCCTAGGGCTGGCAAAAGCCAGATCCTGGGCACTCTTGGGAACTTCAGGGTTTTGTTGGGAAAACCGGCATTAGCCCAGGGACCCCAGGGCCACAGGGAATTCTCAGGTCAGTAAGGGCCCATCTGAGACATGCCCGGCATTGAGTGGGTACGGAGGCCACAGAGGAGCAGAAGCGGAGAGCACCCTGGCCAGGAGGCCTGCACCGTCCACAACCAACTCCCAGGCCACTAAGCACAGGAGCCCTGCGCGGCACATGGCGTCTCGTCGCACGTCCGCACAACAGAGCGAAGGTCAGTGACCCTGGAGTTGTCAGCAAGGCATGTGTCCTGAGCAGCGAGACCAGCACCGCAGAGCCCAGCCTCCACCCCAAAGCCAAGGAAGCGCCTGAGTGGGGGACAGGGTGCGGAAGCAAAGGCTTGCTCAGCTTTTAAAACTAGTTCTGGCTGCAAGTGTTGATGAGCTGGAACGGGAGGCAGTGCAGGGCCTCAGACCACACCAGCAGCAGCAGCCTAGAGCAGGACGAGGGCCGGCCAGCTGGACTTGGAGGACAGCCATGGGCGGCGACAGACTTCCGCAGACGCGACTCCGCCCCGGTCCTCATCGCAGAGGCAGCGTCCTCCAGGCACAGCACAGGGAGTGCGCAGGCCCAGCTGGTCCCAGAGCGCCCGTGCTCTGCTGGCAGGGCCACAGCTCCTCCGCTTGAGACCACGTTGTTTCTTACTTTTGTTTCTCAACACCGAGGACTGAACCCGGGGCGCTCTCACTGAGATGCACGCCCAGCCCTTCTTTTGAGACAAGGTCTCACAAGGTGCTGAGTCTGTCCTTGAAGTCGCCTCCTCCTGCCTCTGCCTCCCGAGTGGCTGGGACTGCAGGTGTGTGCCACCACGCCTGGCTTTGTACTTATTGTCCGTTCCATGTTACACATACATGATGATGTACATGTTAACCATTTTTGGGTTTTTTTGGTACAGGGGATTGAACTCAGGGGCACTGGACCACTGAGCCACACCCCAGCCCTATTCTGTGTTTTATGTAGAGACAGGGTCTCACTGAGTTGCTTTGAACAACTGTCTCAGCCTCCCAAAGTTCTGGGATGACAGGCGTGCACCACCGCGCCCGGCTGATGCTTGCCATTTTAACTGTTCTTCCCATCTTCATGCATCTACAAACTGTTGGAAGTTAACTTTGCAACCTCATCTTCAGATCACAGAACACGGTACACGGTAACTGGGTCTGAGGAGTAGCGACAGTGACCCCAGGACTGCATCTCACTTGGGGACAGGTGAAGACTGTTCACTCAGGACAGGGTGTGTTCCGTGAGGCAGAGACGCAGAACAGAGTCACCTGCTGCAGGGGAGCACACATGTACACAGAGGAGCGCTCATGGACCCGAGCTGCCCAACGGGCCTGTGCCAGTTAGCGATTGGCTACCCCTCAGCTCCCAAATGACCCTCTGTGCCTCCTCTGTGAAGATGGGCTGAGGCCCCTCCGGTTTCCGGACAGTAGACATGGAGGCCTCCTCAGAGGAGGCAGAGACCTGCAGAGGGACGGGCTTCGAGCGCAGACCCCAGCGGTGCTGGCAGACTCTCCAGCCTGGCACTGCCCTCCTGGGACAGTCCTGCTCGAGTGCCTTGGAGGGACACCCCTGTGAGTGGCTCCCCCAAGTGCTACAAAGCAGAATTTTATTATTTTGAGGTGTACGTGCTCCACCACTGAGTCACACCCGGCCCCAAAGCAGGTTTTGAACCAGTTCCCAGTTCTCAGGAAGGCCATGGGCGCCGTCCAGCTAGAGGCGTGGCTCCCCCTGAGCAGCTGCTCTTACCTGAGCCAGTCCCCGGTGCCCCGCCTGCTGCAGCTAGTCTTCCTGGAATGGAACCTTTCCGGGTGGACTATGATGTGGCTCCCTCTCCTGACTGGACCTGTACAAAGCTGGCACGAGCTCAGACGGGCTGGCAGAGCATGACAAGTGGACAGGTGCTCAAGAGACATCTGCAGAGTAAAACTGACAGGAGCGGTGACAGCAGATGAGGGGATGGGGGCCCACACAGGGCGACCCCAAGCCAGCCCCGGCTGATGCGACGGCCAACGGTGGGATCTCTCACCCAGACACACTGGAAAGGGCCAGGTCCGAGAAAAACCCACAAGCTCACTTTTGAAAATGCTGAGTGACTTCAGCGCAGCCACCACCACAGCCACCGGCACAGCAAGCGGGCACTCGGCTCTCAAGTAAGAGCTCAGCCCGTGAGGTGGGGCACACCCGTGGCCCCGGCTACCGGGGAGGCTGAGGCAGGAGGGTTGGGTTTGAGGCCAGACTCGCAACCTTTTTCCTAAAACCAAACCAAACCACGCCTCAGAGAAGTGCTGGGCTAAGGCTTGTGTACGAACCGTGTTCTCAGCCGCAGCAAGTGAGGCCAGAGCTGACGCGCCCAGAGAGCAGACAAGAGAGGCCGGGGTCCCGAGGAACCCCCACTTTCAGCAGATGGAAGAGATGAGTCCGCAACAGAAACCCAGAGCTGCCAGCAAGGCAGAGCCCAGGGAGGACGTGCCGGGTGTGTGGCTCCACGGAGCCCTGGCTGGGCAGAGGCTGGTCCCGTGGAGTGCCACACTGCAGGCCCAGGCCACAGCTCTGCAGGTCAGGCCACAGCCAGCCCGTGCAAGCCATGTCCGCTCACTTCTCCCGACTGGCAGTCCTTGCTCTGGGGCTCTCCGCTGGCCCGGCCGACTTCCTGAGAGCCACTGCTGCCAGCTGCCCCTCCCACACGGAGTGCGCTGCAGTCTGAGCCTCCCACCCACCCACCGCGGGTCAAGCACGGTGACAACTTATCACTTCCAGTCAGACGTCGCGTTACCTAGACAAACACACCCCAGCTGACACCACCCTCGAGCTGGCAGGTACAGACAAAGATGGTGTCCACCAGACGGGCGACAGCACAGGCAGCTAGAGAAGACTGAAAAGGAAAGCAAGGCTCCCCACAGCCGGCAGCCGGGGGGCACACAAAACAGAGGGCGGGCTTAAAAACAAAATTTAATCCATTCTGAAAACCACATCGGGACACGAAGGGAACCACAAAACACCACCTCCCTACAGGAGGAGGTGTGACTGGCTTCATGATCTTACTCCTAGAATCCTGAGGCTTCTCGTTTGCAAGGAATCATCCACCCTTCAGATGCACCCAGCTACTCAAAGATGAAGGACATCCACCTGCAAAGACTCTGCCTGCTGCAGCTAGAAGGGACTGGGCGGAAGGAGGAGGAGCGCTTTCTACAACAAGCTGGTCAACAGGGGGACAGCACAGGGCACCAGGCAGAAGGGCTCCTCGACTCTGGTGCAGCTAGAACCCACGGGACCTGCAGCCAGTCCGTGCTCAGCTCTGTTTCAGTCTTATTTCCTGTGCTGGGCTTGAGTCCTGGGGCGAAGTTGGCACCGCCTCACGCCCCCTGCTGGTTGGTCTCCTCCGCATCCCGCCTCTTCCAGATCTGTCGGAGGAAAGCAGAAACCGCTCTCCATCAGCAGGGGCTTCCCAGGCACCTCTCCAGCTAGGACTCCTCACCTCCATCCCATTTCCCCCCACCCATCCTCTCCTTTTCTTACCTCCCAAAGCTCCTTTCTTTTTTTTTGCTACTGGAGATTGAACTCAGGGGCACCCGACCACTGAGCCACATCCCAGCCCTATTTTATGTAGAGATAGGGTCTCACTGAGTTGCTTAGCACCTCACCGTTGCTGAGGCTGGCTTTGAACTCACGATCCTCCTGCCTCGGCCTCGGGAGCCGCTGGGATGACAGGCTTGCGCTTGTCCTTTCTTAAAAAGGACGCATGGAGGCCTGGAGTGTAGCTCAGGTGTACAGCATGTTTCACATGCAAAAGGCCCGGGGCTCTGTCCCTAGCACCAAACACCCCACAGCCCAAAAGAGGTGTGGCCAAGTCTCAACCCTGGATGCAGCCACTGAGGAGACAAAGTCACCCCTAGAACTCTCTCTCCTCTTTCACATCTTCTTTCTTTAACCTTTCAACTATGGCAGTCACAAAGCAGCCTGCCCCAGGCCCTCCCTCCATTGGAGCAGGCAGGCAAAGTGACATGGGCAGCACTCCAAAAGGGTGGCCAAAGCACCAGGGTCACACACAGGGCTGCCTACCTGTGCTGGGCCCTGGGCAGAGCCCAGGCACAGCTTCCAGCCGACCTCCCGGTGGCCCAGGCTCTTCCTCCTGGAAACCAGACCTCGCCTCTGCAAAACTCACCTGGCCACAAACACAACCCTCTTCGCCCCTCAGATTCCCATGCTCCCCTACTCTTCTCTTCTGAGAACCTGACTGACCTTCAGGACTATGTAATCGAACCCTCCCGAGGTTCCCTCTTAGTCCACTTCCCACGCTGCCCACACCCACCTGAATGTAGGCCTCTGACAGTGTGATCATCTGCGGCAGGATGTCTGTCACCTGCAGATCCTGCAGTTCATACCACTTGCCAGTACCCTGCAGACAGCAGAAGGGCTGAGTCAGTGCAGAAGGAAGGGACCACAGCCCAGAGCCATGAGACCCCACTGCAGAGGCACAGGGAAGAGGGTGCAGGACCTGGGCCATGAGACCCCGCCACGGAGGCACAGGGAAGAGGCGCAGGACCTGGCAGGATTCAGCTGCTGTCCAACATCAGCCACCTCGATCCTACAGCACAGGCTCACACCCCTGCACACCTCCTAAGAAGAGACCGGGCAGGCACCAAAAGCAGGCACCTTCAAGCAGGTGCGGTGAGAGCTGGCCACGAGGAGAACCTACACATGCTCCCTCTGGAGCCTCATCCCAGAGAACAGCAGCAAAGATGGTCCAGGGAAGTGTTTCTGGTGGTCACTGTTCACCACGCTGGCCTGCAGAACCAGTGACGCCAGTACAGACCTCTCACCACATGCCTCCCTGTGCTCCAGATCGAGGCGGCACCTCCAGCAGTCCACCCGCCTCCCCTCCACACCTAGCAGAGACCAGCAGTACAAAGCAGATGCTGCAGACCCTCCAGATACTCCACAAATGCAACAGAGGACACAGAGCAAGCGAGACCCGGGCCCCTGGCCATGCATGTGCTCTGAGGCCAAAGACCAAATCCCAGCTCTACTGACTTCAATTATTCAATGCTGAGCCTCGGTTTCCTCATCTATACAAAAGAGGTTACATCTGCCCTGGAGATGTGTGAGGACAGAAATGAGACACACAGCAAGCACTGGGTGCACCTCCTACCACACAGAAAAGCACCTGATAAACAAAGACAGCTATTATTAAACCCACAGAACAAGAGGCTAATCAAATTAGAATAATTTGTGCTAAAAATCTGTGTGACACTAAACATATCTCAGTTCATGTTTTCTGTTTTCTTTTACTGGTACCAGGGATTGAACTCAGGGGTACTCGACCACTGAGCCACATCTCCAGCTTTATTTTTTGTGTTTTATGTAGAGACAGGGTCTCACTGAGTTGCTTAGTTTCTGTTTTCAGTTTGAGAGAAATTCACAAACTTGTGAGCTGAAAGGGAGTCTCTAATCCGGTAATTCATGAAGTTTAATTTCATATAAGTCAGAGTCTGCTAAATGCAGATTCTGGCTCGTGGGCTGGGGAGGCTGAGACTCTATAATCTCAGTGCACTCAGGACGTCAGCGCCCGGACTGAGGACCCACTCTGCCAGGCGGGCTCTGGTGTGGACAGGGCCTCAACCCTCCAGGGACCTATGCCACCATGCCTCTCTCCACCTCCAGGAGCCAGAGTCTCTTCCCCTTGACAGGACGTTCTGGACCAGATTCCCTGTGGCAGGGGCACCTGTGCACTGTGGGACCTGCAGCAGCACTGCTGGCCTTCACCGGTTGGCCGAGGTGAGCCCCGGCATCAGGGTTCTAGAAAGCTCCCAGTGTGCCCACCACCCTACACCAACGACTGATGGTTCAGTGCTGAGTCCCGAGAGCAGGCCGAGGAAGGGCAGGCTGCAGGAGCTGCCCCCTGCCATGCCAAAGCAGCGGCGCCCATTCCTGGGAGAAGGAGACAGCTGGGCCACTCACGTGGTGCAGCACGTGGATCCGGTAGGAGCCCTCGGAGGGCTTGCCGTCGTGCACGATGTTGGCGATGAGGTCGTAGGTGGTGTTCTTGTGCACGGCCTGGACTTCTTCAGACAGGTATTCTCGCAGGTCCACGTTCCTGTGGTGGCGAAGACAAAGCAGAACTGGGCAAGGCTGCAGTCAGGGGCTGGTGCACATGAGTGGCCACAAAGCTGCCGACCCCTTTCAGGACCCCACTATGGGCAGGCTCCGAAATCCCTAGACGCCTAGGTCAGCTCCCATCATAAAACCTGCCAGTGCGGACAGGCTCTGAAGGACAGGGCAGGCCTGACTCAGCCGAGCAGAGAACCCCGCTCCAGCTCAGCCACGAGCCGCAGGGCCACAATGCCAGCCTCTTCATCACAAGGGTAAGGGTCACGTCTCCTCCAGGAGAGCGGGGAGGAGTGAGATGGCAGGTGTGGGCCACCCATCTGGGAGGCGGCTACAGCCACCTGTCGCCAGCGGCAACCTCAGTGCGGCACCCGGGCAGAGCGCCAGACTTGCCAGTCACTTTCTGAGACCTCATTTCCCTGCTTTTCTTTCAGGCAAGTAAGTTGCAAAATGGTTACAAGTCACCACCCACCAAGGTAGCTTCCGCACAAAAGGGAGCATGCTCGTGGCTCCAGACAGGAAGCGCACCTGAAGGCAGGCCCGAGGCAGGAGCAGGGCCCAGGGCTGCTGCCGGCCGCCATCACCACTTTCCCTCTCACCTGGCCCTGGCTCTCTCTCCTCCACATGACCCACACCTGGGCCACCCACAGCTTCCAAGCTTCTCTATTCCAACTGCCAAAAGAAACTGACAAGGTTCCTCCCGCTGGGACTTGGAGACATTAGATTTGTTTTTTTAACATCTGAAATTTCACGTTCAAATGTGGAGAGTATTCTTGATATCAAGAATACAACTTTGGGGGCTGAGGCTGTGGCTCAGCGGTTGAGCGCTTGCCTTGCATACGTGAGGCACTGGGTTCGATCCTCAGCACCACATAAAATAAAGATATTGTGTCCATCTACAACAAAACAAAATATTTAAAAAAAAAAATACAACTTTGATACCTAGAATAAAACTTTACCCTGTGCTTTGTGTTGAATTCTATCTGTAAGTTGAAGTCATTGCAAATTAAGTGCTATAACGAACGCCTACCATCATTAGGCCCAGCGGCCCATGCCCGCACCCCGTGACCCACGAGGCTGAGGCAGGAGACTTCCAGTTCAAGACCAGCCTCATGACTTAATGAGAACTTCAGCAGCTCAGCATGACTCTTTCTCAAAAAAGTTTTCAAAAAGGACTGGGGAAGCCAGGCATGGTGGTGCACACCACCATGTAAACCCAGCGGCGAGGGAGGCTGAGGCAGGAGGATCGCGAGTTCAAAGCCAGCCTCAGCAATCGCGAGGAGCTAAGCAACTCAGTGAGACCCTGTCTCTACATAAAACACGAAACAGGGCTGGGGAGGTGGCTCAGTGGTCGAGCGCCCCGAGATCAATCCCCAGTACCAAAAAAAAAAAAAAAGGACTGGGGATGTAGGCCAGTGTTAAAGTACTTAGTGCCCCCATCCAAAATGCTTACTGTCAATTATTAAAAACTTTCAAACAGTTCAATAGAACAGTTAATATGAATGTGTGTGTGTGTGTGTGTGTGTGTGTGGTATTGGCAACTGAACCTAGAACATGTTATCACTGAGCTACATTACAGTCCTTTTTATTCTTTATTTTGAGATAAGATCTTGCTAAGTTGCTGAGGCCAGTCTCAAACCTGTGATCCTTCTGTCTCAGCCTCCCAAGTCGCTATATTACAGATATGCACCACTGTGCCCAGCAGTTAACATGAATATTTTTTTTAAATGTGAGTTTTTTTTTTTAAGTATTTTTTTAGTTGTTGATGGATCTTTATTCATTTGTTTACTTTAATGTGGTGCTGAGGATCGAACCCAGTGACTCATGCATGCAAGGCAAGCGCTCTACCACTGAGCCACAATCCCAGCCCTAACATGAATATTAACATGCTAACTATACATAGTTTTAGGGAAAATATATCATTTTGGAACCTGCAAAATATTCATAAAATATGAGGCACAGGGGCTGGGGCTGTAGCTCAGTGGTAGAGCACTTGCCTAGCATGCGTGAGGCACTGGGTTCGATCCTCAGCACCACGTATAAATAACAAATGAATAAAATAAAGATCCATCAACAACTAAAAAAATATGAAGCACAAATAAGATGACATATTACTAATCTCTGTAAAATCGTCTGATGTGCTACCACTTGTAACATGAAACACAACAGTGCCATCTCTAAAAGGACTCACAAGAAACTGCTAATGGTGGTCACATCAGTGACTGCTGTGAGATGCTGGGGACTGAACCCAGGGCCTCCCACACGCTCAGTGAGAGCTCTACATCCCCAGCCGGTCATGTCCAGTTACTTTTCTTCCTCTGAATTCAGTCTATGCCAATGTATTCAATAATACAAAGAGATCTTAAAAGTGATCCACCTAGTAATAAACAACTGTGCGGCTGTGCTCTGCGCCTGTCTCTAATGACTGACAGCATCCCATGTACAGCACAGCCAGCCTGCAGAGATATTCACTGTGAACGTAACTTCAGTACGAATCCTAGGAAAGCCCACGAGCAGACAGCGCCTGCCTGCAGGCTGCCAGGAGCTGCCTCCCCAGGTGCTCCTGTTCAGCTTGAGCTTCTGTCTGGAGCTGGGTGAATGACACCAGAAGTCCCAAGAATGTCTACTTTCAAATTCAAGGCAGGAACCAGAACTGTTCCGGTGGCATTTTGTTTTAGAAAGTGGGCAAAGGAGCAAAGTACGTCTCCCAGCCAGAACAGACCCATCTGGACAACAGTCTCATGTGGACTAGTTCACTAAACATGAAACTTGAAACCTGCACACACAAAACTCTATCTCCAGTGAATAGAGGGCACCCACCCACCATGAAGTCTGATGGTTCTCCAACAGTGAACGTGTCATGAATAAAATACGGGAGAAGACCGAGGGACAAAAAGGGTCCTTTCGAGAAGTAGGGACATCTGGATCATCCACGCCATATTTTGGGGGTTTTTTTGATATTGGAGATTGAACTCAGGGGCACTCAACCACTGAGCCACACCCCCAGCCCTATTTTGTGTCTTATGTAGAGACAGGGTCTCACTGAGTTGCTTAGCCTCGCCATTGCTGAGGCTGGCTTTGAACTCGTGATTCTCCTGCCTCAGCCTCCCTAAGTGCTGGGATTACAGGCGTGGCCACCACGCCCGGCTCATCCACGCCATATTATTTCTGAAAGTAACTACAGTGTGTGAAGTGATTGAAGAATGGGTTTCCAGAACTCGCCACACGCAGTGACGTCTAGTTAGGAAGCCACCATTCCCTCCACTTCTCCAGAGCAAACTTCCTGAAGGGTAAACTGCTGGCGTCAGTTACAAAGTATCAGATGCAACTGGTGAGGAACATCTCGTTCCAGGCCCTCTACGAAAGACCAGCAGGTAGGGAGGCTTCTGTAGGACAAAGCAGAGTGTCCAAACAGGGTCCTCCCTTGGGGACGCCCTGCAGCCAAGACACCTTGCTACCAGGAACAGGCTGGAGACTGTGGTGACTCCCGGCAGGCCAGTTCTGAAATAACACCTGATCCACAGAATTTCACAGAAAGTGCCTTTGTGGTCCCATTCAAGACAGCAGAGAGCTGTTCTATGTCCCCCACTGATTTTACTTGTCACACAAACAAGACATCAGTGAAGAACAGGAAGAAAAAGAGTGGGAAAGAGAAAAAAAGATTCTCTTGTAATTCTCATCAAGAAGTTATCCTAGGGGCTGAGGATGTAGCTCAGTTGGCAGAGTGCCTGCCTCGCATGCGCAAGACCCTGGGTTCAACCCCAGCACCACAAAAAAAAAAAAAAAAAAAAGAGGAAAAAATTTTCCTAGCAGGGTGCGGTGGCACACAATTATAATCCCAGCAATTCAGGAGGCTGAGGCAAGAGGACACCAAGTTCAAGGTCAGTGTAGCAATTTAGCAAGACCCTGTGTCTCACAGTAATTTTCTTTCTTGTTTTTCTTTGGCGGTGGGGCAGTACCAGGGATTGAACCCAAGTGTACCCTACCAATGAGCTACATCCCCATCCCTTTTTATTTTGAGAGAGTCTCACAAGATTGTTCAGGGCCTCAGTGAGTTGCTGAGGCTGGCCTCATAAGAATATATGCAGAAAAGAGGCAAACGCCCTCTCTGGGGTCACCACTAGAACAGCCCAGAACTCAGGCCTCTCAGCTGTAGACATCATTCTCTTAAACACTACACGGAACTAAGAACTAAGAACTAGAACTTAAACACTACACAGGTTTTTCAAAGGAAAAAACTGGCAGTCCTGGGATACCTGGGGGACTGGGAAACGGGAGGAGGAGGAGGGAGAAAGAATCGAGGAGATAAGCCTTTGGCCATTAACAGCCTCCAGACCCCTCAGTGAGAGTTTAAAAAAATAAAGACCAAGAAGCAAAAGCTGAGAGCGGACCAGCCGGCTATCACGTGCCCACGTGAGCTCCTTCCCCAGCCCTCTGTCTGCCCAGAGCTCGGGCACATTCCCCTGCTGGATGGCCCAGCTCCTGCCCCTTCTCAGAGACTTGTCTGCAGTGTAAAAACCCAACCTCTTGTGCACTGAAGACCCCAACGGTGTCTCCCAAGGGCTCTTTCCAAGTTAGAAGGCAGCAAGCAAACTAGAAGCATTTGGTGTAACTCCTCCCGATTTCCCATGAAAATGCGACTCCCGTAAAAGCACGCTGCATGACACTGAACTTCACGACCTCAGGGCAACAGGAAGACTGAGCACACCCTAGACTTCAAGGTCTGAGGAGAAATCAGGAGGGGCGGACGGCAGGCCCATCCGCAGCGTCTCTTTGCCAGTGTCCACCAGGCGAGCAACGGACAGAGCCTAACTGCTGCCACTGGCCAACAAGCCAGGCAGGTCTGCTGCCCCTCCTCAGCGCCCCCTCCCTGTGCTGCAGGATGAGCCGCAGCACCCACGGAGGCAAGAGGGGGCTGCCTGCAGACGGACGTCTCTGAGGGCCCGAGTGCCAGCAGCCTCCCAGTGAAGCCCCAACACGCAGCGCAGCCAGGCCCCCTCCTGCGAGCCCGGGCAGCCAGTGCACGAGGGACAGAGGTGCAGCCAGGCCCCGCTCCTGCGAGCCCGGGCAGCCAGTGCACGAGGGACAGAGGCGCACACGGGGAGGAAGCAGGCAGGCGACACTCACGTGATGGGGAAGTTGACGATGGTGGGATTCTTCTCCACAAAGAAGTTGTTCTTAGTGAACCTCTTGATGCAGAAGATCAGATAGGGGGGCAGCTTGGTGAGCTGGAAGCGCTTCAGGAAGTTCTCCTTGTAAGTCTTATACTCCTGAAAAGGGAGTTACCACATTAATGCCGGAGCTCCGCAGGTACCGGTGCAGGGACAGGAGTTTGTGTTTGGGGTTTTTTGGTTTTTTAACTGTGGTACCAGGGATTGAATGCTGGGGTGCATAACCACTGAGTCACATCCCAGGCCTTTTTGTGTTTTATTTAGAGACAGGGTCTCTCAACTGAGTGGCTTAGGGCCTTGCCAAGTTGCTAAGGCTGGCTTTGAACTCACAATCCTCCTGCCTCAGCCTCCCAAGCCACTGGATGTGTTGTTTTTTGTGAATATGATTCTGCCTCATACCTAGACCTGCGAGGCCAGCCACTCAGCTGAAGGAGAAGACCTGGAGCAGGCTGTCAGTGCACAATCAGTCTGTCAACTGCAACACAGTGACGTGGCACCGGCTTCTCAAGGAAGCAGAGCTGCCAGAGGAAAGGAGGCCCTGCTGAAGCTGATGGACGCCAGACAAGGCCTACTTGGTTCAAAGGGAGGGAGCACCTCCTGACCTGCCCACAGCGAGGAGGCCTCACCACCAAGCATTCCGGCCGAGGTGGCTACCCTCTCCCCAAAGATCCCTCCTCAAAGATCCCAAAACTTGGGCTGGGCTGTGGCTCAGTGAGAGTGTTTAGCAAGCATAAGGCCCAGGTCCCGTCCCCAGCACCAAAAAAAAGTCCCTGACTTATGGGTCAAAGCAGTCTGCCAGGCCACATCTCCTAAGGTCTTACACCTGAGGAGGAGGAATGGCAAAGGAACGGGGTATCTGCCCAGCCCAAGGGGCTGAAAGGCTGGAGAACACGAGCCGCGTGCGGTGGCACACACCCGTAATCCCAGCAGCTTGGGAGGCTGAGGCAGGAGGATCACGAGTTTGAATCCAGCCTCAGCAACTTAGTGCAACTCAGTTGAGAGACCCTGTCTCTAAATAAAATACGAAAAAGGGCTGGGGATGTGGCTCAGTGGTCGAGTGCCCCTGGGTTCAATCCCTGTACCAAAACAAAACAAAAACAAAACCTGGTGAACGTGAATCTGTTCTTAATAAATTCTTATCCTTAATAAAGAGAAAATAAAATCATCAAATTGATGCTGGAGTTAGTAAAAATCTAGTCCTAATCAAAGAGGAAGTACTAGCAGCAGCCTCCCTCTTTGGAGCAAGGTCAGGAAGGAGCAGCAAACCCCTCCGAGGATCCCCACAGCATCACTGAAAACCACATGAGCCGGGCATGGCGGCTCGCCTGCAATCCCAGGGGCTGGGGAGGCCGAGGGCCTTAGCAACTCAGTAACGCCCTGTCTCAAAATAAAAAAGACAGAAAGGGCCAGGGATGCAGCTCAGTGGTAAAGCACCTCTGGGTTCAATCCCCAGTAGCCAAAAAATAATTAAATTAACTAGAATAATTAGTTAATTTAATTACTAAAGACCCTCTGGACAATGACCTGACAAAAACACCAAGGGACAGACCCTCTTCCAGCTGCTGCATGAGGAGTTGCACATGCCTGTTCCCCTCCAGCACTGGTGGAAAAGAGTCCAGGGCCACAAAGCAGAAACCTTCACAGGCCAGGCACGACGGCACCACCTGTAATCCCAGTGACTCAGGAGGCTGAGGCAGGAGGATCACAAGTTCGAGGACAGGCTCAATAATGTAGCAAAGCCCTAAGCAACTCAGTGAGACCCTGTCTTAAAATAAAAAACAAAGCCGGGCACAGTGGCACATGCCTGTAATCCCAGCACTTTGGGAGGCTGAGACAGGACGATCCTGAGTTCAAAGCCAGCCTCAGTAACAGTGAGGCACTAAGCAACTCAGTGAGACCCTGTCTCTACATAAAACACAAAATAGGGCTGGGGATGTGGCTCAGTGGTCGAGTGTCCCTGAGTTCAATCCCAGTACCAAAAAAAAAAAATTAAAAATAAAAATAAAAAGGACTGGGGATGTGACTCAGTGGTTAGTGTTCTTGGCTTCAATCCCAAGTATACCCCCTCAAAAAAAAAAATGTTGGAAACGTCAATACGCTACTTTCAACAACAGAAGAACTAGGCAGATGATCAACAGAGAAATGGAGGACCTGAACCACACATGAACAACCAGATGTGGGCTGGGGTGTAGCTCAGGCAATGGAGCAGCATGCACAGGGCCCCAGGTTCCATCCCCAGCACCTCCCACACACACACAGAGAACACCAACAGAAACAGTAGAAAGCACATGCTTTTCAGGGGCACACGGCACATTTCTCCAGAAGATTGTAAAAGAAGCCAAAAATCAAAAAGGGAGAAATGGAAGAGGAGGCAAAAGGAAGTGAAAGTACGTCCGAATCCCTTCACCACTCCCTGCAGAGACAGAGCCTCCTGTCTAACATTAAGACATGAGTCTTCTTTCCCTGGTACTGGGGACTGAACCCAGGGGTGCTCTAACATCAAGCTATGCCCCCAGTCCATTCTAATTTTATTTTGAGACAGGGTCTTGCTAAAGTTGCTGAGGTTGGCTCAAAGCTGTGCTCCTTCTGCCTCAGCCTCCTGAGAAGCTGGGAGTACAGGCTTTGCCAGCATGCACAAGGCCCTCGGTTCAACCCCTAGTACTGCCAAATTCTAAGAAAAGAAAAGAAAGACAGATGTCCAGAATGGTGGTATTCATTTGTAAACCCTGGTCACTTCTTGCTGTTAGGATTTTAGGATTTTTACTCTTCTTTACATTTTTCCATATTGCTTGAAGGTTTTATGTTGATCACCTACCATTCTCATAAAACAACAGGATAAAATCAAATTCTTTGCAATAAAAAATGATTAAAATAATGTTAATGGGGGGCTGGGATTGTAGCTCAGCGGTAGAGCGCTTGCCTCGCATGTGTGAGGCCCTGGGTTCGATCCTCAGCACCACATACAAAGCAATAAAATAAAGACATTGTGTCCATCCACAACTAGAAAAAATTTTTTTTAAAAAATGTTAATGTTATATATATTCTCCCACAATTAAAAATAAGTTAGAAAATAATTTCTAAAAACTTAAAACTGTTGTGTTTCAAAGGATACTATCAATAAAGTCAAAATAGGCAGGGTGTGATTGTACACCCCTGTAATTCCAGCAACTTGGGAGGCTGAGGCAGGAGAATCCCAAGTCTGAGGCCAGCTTCAGCAACTCAGCAAGACCCTCTCTCAAAATGAAAAACAAAAAGTGCTAGGGGTGGGGCTGGGCTGGGGCTCAGTGGTAGAGCGCTTGCCTAGCATGCGTGAGGTACTGGGTTCAATCCTCAGCACCACATATAAATAATAAATGAATAAAATAAAGATGCAACAACAACTAAAAAAAAATTAAAAAAAAAAAAGTGCTAGGGGTGTAGCTCAGCAGTAAACCACTTGCAAGGCCCTGAGTTCAATGCCTCACAAAACATTACCAAAAAAAAAAGTGAAAAGAATGGAAGAAAATATTTGCAAATCATGCTTCTGATAAGAGAATTGTACCTGGAATATATAGAGCTCTTGCTAATCAGTAAGACAGATCTATGACTCAATTTTTCAAAAAAAGAATCTGAATTCACAGGGATTGTATACATATGAACAATAAATACATGAAAAGATGTTCAACATTATTAGTGACCAGGGAAATATAAGACCACTGACACCCGCTGGGACGGCTGTAGTCAAGGACAGGCAATGCCGAGTGCTGGTGCAGACAGCCCTCACAAGCTACGGGCAGGAAGGTGAAGGAAGTGGGGCAGGCGCTTTGCACACAGTCTAAGTGTGCCAGTCTCCTCAACATCTCAATGCAGAGCTGCTACGTGACCAGCAGCGCCCCTCACATGTGTCCAGGAGAAGAAACACACGTCTACACGGGAACCTGCACACCAGCGCTGACTTTGGCACTCTTCCTAACAGTCGGGAGGTGAAGCCGGGCCTAACACCCGTCAGCTGATGAGCACACAAAACACAGCAGGTTCGCTCGGCGGAATGCAACTGGCCACAAAAAGGAATGAAGTCCCGACACATGCCACGCCATCCTGCAGCTGTCACCCAGAGGGACATCCAGAACACGAAGAACGAAGAACGCCTGTCATCCCAGTGACTCGGCAGGGCGAGGCAGAACAGTGAGGTCAAGCCCAATCTCAGCCACTGAGGTAGACCTGCCTCAAAATAAAAACTGAAAGGGGCAGGGCTGGGACGCGGCTCAGAAGTGGCGCACCTGCCTAGCGCTTGCGGCCCCAGGTTCAATCCCTAACACCACAAAACAAGGAAAATAAAAATAAAAAAGGCTGGGGATACAGCTCAATAGTACGTGCGTTCAATCCCTAGTACCAGGAAAGGGAAAAAAAATCATATTACATTATTAATCAATTAATTAAAAGTTTTGTACATCATTTATAAACACGTTATAGTTCTATACTTGCTTAAAAGCTTCAGCTAGAAAGAACTGTTTACACTAGTTTAATAATAAAATAAGAATAAAGGTAAATCAATACTGAAGTTTCATGGGAATCTTAACGTTACATAAGCTTAAAGAAACAGTGCTGGGGCTGGGGTTATGGCGCAGTGGTAGCGTGCTCGCCTAGCACGCGGGAGGCACTGGGTTCGATCCTCAGCACCACATAAAAATAAAATAAAGATATTGTGTCCACCTACAACTAAAAAAAAAAAAATTAAAAAAAAAAAAAAAAGAAAAAAAGAAACAGTGCTAATTAGCGACATGAAACTGTCTCAAAATAAAAACTAAAAAAAGGTTGGGGATGTATCTCAGTGACAGAGCACCCCTGGTTCAACTCCAGTACCCAAAAAAGAGAGAGAGAAAGAGAGATGTTTCCCACCTTTGTGTTTCCCTACAGCACCTGAGGCAGGCAGCTAGAGGGGATGGAGGAGACCTAGGAAGCGGGCACTGTGGGTAAGAGCTGAGAGGCCAGGAGTCTGGACGCCTCGACCAACACAACACACTTTATGCATATGCATATGCATACCAGTGGTGACTCTGAAGTATGAGAAGAAAATGAAGGGCAGGGCACAGCCCAGTGGGAGAGCACCACCCGTACGCACCAGGCCCTGGGAAGTGGAAGGAAGACCAGGAACTCAAGAGGGCAAGGGTGAATGCTGGCAGCATGGGGGCCCGTGGCTACCTTCTCAGTGATGCCGTTGAACTTGGCCAGGATGTTGAAGAGTGGCACCTGGGGGATAATGAGCTGCTCCTTCTCATCCTTGTAGAGCGGGGCGGTGGGAAGGTCCAGTGTCAGGTACATGAACGTGGACTCCACCACTGTCTCCTGGTACTCGTCATTGTGCAGCAGCTGCTCTTTTTCTTCTGCTGGCTAGGATGAGTGAGGAGAAACGGAGGGAGGGACTGAGCAGCACAGAGCAGGCCCACCAGAGAAATGAGGGCAGGGGCCAGCGCCCTGGGAGTGTCCATGCAGCCCCTGATTCCACTGGTTCAAGAACCCACAGCTTGCCAGGCAGCATGCGTCCAGAACCCCAGCTGCTTGGGAGGCTGAGGCAGGAGGATCACAAGTTCAAGGCCAGCCTGGACTTAGCGAGACCCTATCTCAAAATAAAATAAAAACAGCCGAGGGTGCAGCTCAGTGGTAGAGCACCCTGGGGTCTACCCCTAGTACCAAACAAACAAGCAGAACAGTCTCCTGTGCGTGTTCAGCTCATAAACAGACCATCTCAAAGGCTCTGTGACAGCGTGGAAGGCACTGTGGAGCCTCCTCAGAGGCCGGCCCCCTCCGTTCCGGGTGCCTCCCACCAGCACGCTACACCAGTTGCTGCCTCCAGAGCCCACAGCTGTCCAACAGGGGCCTGGGGAGATGCTCGGGCAGCTCCACCCTCCAAGCATGCTCTGCTTCTCCCAAGTCCCCTCAGGCAACACAAATCAGTCCCAGACTGGCTCCACCACTCACCAGATCAGGATGGGGAAGCTTCTTAGTGAAGATCCGCATGGACCCCTGGAAAACATCAGTCACAATCGCTGCACAAACAAAAGGCAAAGCACAAATGCTGTCAGCCTGGAAAGCAAGTCAAAACCACATTCCCACCTTCTGAAATAAACCTCAGCTTCCAGAGCGAGACCCAAACAAGCCCCACTAAAAGCAGACGCTTCCCTGGAAACAGGCCCCACTAAAGTACTTTCGTAATTACTGTGGATGTGACACACTGTCTCCTCCCCAGGGCACTTGGCCCTCCAAGGCGGCCTGGCCAGGAGAGAAGCAGGTGTGAAATGAACGAATGATCCCAGAGCCCAAGACTCACGACTCAGAAAAACTCACAAGCACCCATCCAGTGGTGCACCCACGCACTCCCGGCCACCTGCAAGGCTTTGGCAGGCCTCGGCAACTTAGTGAGACCCGGTCTCAGAATAGAAAATAAAAAAGGGCTGGGATGCAGCTCAGCAGTCGAGTACTCTTGGGTTCAATTCCCAGTACTGAAAATGTGTGTGAATGTGTGTAAGTGTGTGTGTGTTTTCACAAGCAAGCAGGGCCCAACCAAGGAACTGCCCTAACTATATGCTGCCCACAAAGGGAATAATATCCAGTCTACACTGGACACAAAAGCAAAACCACAGACTAAGATATGGACAGAACGGAAGCAAAGCCATGAGAGAGCAAGCCCACTGGGCCCTAGAATCCTGCCAGGACACAGGTGAGGATCCAGAAGGTTGGCACGGTTGAAGACGCAGGGGAGCAGGCCTCGAGTGAAAGAGCCCCTGGCCAGCACGAAACCACCAGGGCTCTCAGCACTCAGAGGTCAAGATTACCACAGGAGCCGGGCGCAGTGGCCCAAGCCTGTAATCCCAGCACTTAGGGAGGCTGAGACAGGAGAATCGCGAGTTCAAAGCCAGCCTCAGCAATGGCGAGACGGTAAGCAACTCAGTGAGACCCTGTCTCTACATAAAACACAGAATAGGGCTGGGGACGTGGCTCAGTGGTCGAGTGCCCCTGAGTTCAATCCCTGGTACCAAAAAAAAGAAAAAAGGAAAAAAAAAAAAAAGACTCCCGTAGGCCTCTACAGTGGCTGGCCCAGCTCTGCAGCCCATGAGCTGACAGCTGTGCTGGGTACCCCGAAGCCAGTGGAGACAATGAGGGGCAGAGGGACCCTAGCAGGGACCCCAATAGGCAGCCTCCTGCCTGCAAGTGTAGACGCAGTGAGCGGGAGGAACTGGCAGCCGGCCGGCTCCAACCTTCAACCCAAAGCCCAGGCCACCACCCATGCTAGCGCCTGTAGGGCGGGAGGTGGGGGTCCGTAACGTGCCGCCCAGCATGTGGATACTGGGTCAAGACTCCCAGGCACTACTGTACCCATTTCTGCATTGTTAAAAGAAATTTAGTTGACACATAATAACTGTACAGTGTGCCATATACAATATGTAATGATCAAATCAGGACAACTGATGTTAACATCATCTCAAACATTTGACCATTTCTTTGTGTTAAAAACATTCCAAATCCTCTCCACTACTTATTTCAAAATCTACAGTGAACTGCTGTTGACCAGTCATCCTACTGTGCTATACACCGAACATCAGAAACTACCCTCCTGTGCAGCCGCACCCTCTGTCCACCCTGCCCCAGCCTTTGATGACCTCTCTTCTACTGTCTGCTACAAGACTGACTATCTCAGCTCCCACACGGGAGAGAATGTTCAGGATTTGTCTTTCACTCAACATACCTTCCAAGCATTTCTGCTATTGCAACGCCTGGTGCTGCAGCTCAGCGGTAGAGCACCTGCCTACCACACATGAAAACTGGGTTCAATCCCCAGCACCACAAAAAGTAAAAATACAAAAATAAAAATACCACTGGGAATAATAATCATAGCCTAACCAAAAAAAAAAAATCATGGACAGGAGCTATTCAAGAAGAAAATTTAGTCTGCCTATACAATAAACCCAGCCCTCTCCCTGCAAAGGAGGCAAACAAACCCAAGAGCATGGGACGCTGTAAAGCTTTTTTAAGATGGACCAGGAGAGCTGTTTTATAAGCGACAAGACTTACTCTTCTTTTTCTTCTTTGTGCCCCCCAGGGCTGAGTGCAGAGCATTCAGAAACCAAGACAGGAAGTCGACTCCGTCTCCTGGGGAAAAAGAGGCGTGGACATGAGGAAGCTGGAGGCAGGAGAAAACCAGGCAGCTGGCCACACTTCCAGAAAAGGAGGCCCTGAGAGCCAGTGGCTCCTGGCCACGCTGAGAGCTCAGTGCCTTCCGCCCCTTGGGAATAAACCACGGGCATCTGCTCAGCATGCTCTGCCACCCCAGCGTGGGCCTCACCTCCTGTTACCTGGGATTACCTTTTCACACAACTACCTTCCCTCTAGCCTGGGAGTGCCTGAAAGAGGAAGAGCATGTGGTCTTTCTCACACCTGTGGTCCAAAGTCTAGCAGCACAAACGCATGCTAAGCAAACGGACGTGGACACTAGCAGACGGCACCGGAGATCCAGGACTAACAGTGCTGCCCACTCTACTCACAAGGCCCGCCAGGGGCCCAGGCGGGCACGGCAAGGCAGCAGCACAGGAGGCAGGCCCTGGCGAGGGCGCTGCCTGTCCGGCTCCTGGCTCTCCCTGCGCCATGCGGTCCACTTCACCAAACACGACAGGCGTTCTATTCAGCCTCTGGGAGTTTGAGTAGAGAGGAGTGAGGAACCCACCAAGCCCTCCACTCGCTCACGGCCACCATCAAGATCCACCACGAAGCAGAAGGACCACTGTTCCCCAAACTAGCTGTGTTGTCCTCAGGTCAGAGAAACACGGATCATTTCTTCCTTACCCATGTGTCAGCCTGTGGTGCTGGGGACGGGGCCAGGGCCTCGCGACACTAGGAAGTGCTCTGCCACACAGCCACTCCCAGCCCTTGCTCCTCACCTTGTTTGGTGATCTGAAAGGTCTTCCTACTGCAGAGGACCACAGCTTGGAGCATCTCATGGGGGGAGACATGTGCCTTGAAGTTTCGAGGGTTCCAGAGCTTTCTCATCAACTCTCCAAAACGCTGGACCAACAAGAACATGATGTCCCCTGGAGGACGCTTGATGTTCTTGTAATTGTCTTCTTCTAGGAAGTAGTTCCGGAGAGGAGGAACATTAGACAGAGCCTGGAAATCAAACACTGTAGTTAATCCAAAGCCCCTCTGCAGGATCCCTGGGAGCCAAGCCCTTCCAGCCAACGTTCTTCTGATACAGCCCTACAAAGGGCCTGGGGCAGCCCTCAAGAGCCAGAGGAAACAGATCCTTTTAGAATCCCATCTAGACTTCATACTACAGAAATCTCCTTCACAGCAGGTTCCAGAACACAGTTCTGCAGACACTTGGTAGATACGGACATCACAGAGAAGTTAATAAAAGGTACTCAAATCCCTACCTACTGTCACTCAGTACTTTCCTTTCTTACTCTAAGCCTGTATCAACACTGAAATTCATAAGGTACTAAAGGCCAGAAACCACGCACTCTCTCACCATCTACTTTGGCTGAAGTAGAGACAACTATCTGGGGAACATCAGCCCCCACTTCTCGACATCATACTAAAATAATGGCCATGCATGTTTGAGTTTGTCAGAATGAACCCAACTCTGCAATGTGTAACTACAAAGCTCTAATTAAAAAATCAAAGGAAAAATTAAAACGTGAACATCATCAACAAAACCGGGTGCTTCTCTAATAAAACAATCCATCTGCATGTAAAAGTGAACGTACTCTGTTATGGATGAAACAAAAACCAACCTGAGCTCATCAGGCAAAAAGAAAAAGACTAGCCATGCAAACTTCAGGAAGAAGGCATGGTCACTGGTCTCGGCTTAGCACTCGGAGGGAGACCACCAAAGAATCCTTAATACAAGCACAGCATACCCCTGAATCCTTCCCAACGGACTCATGAGTCCCAGAACATTTGCCCTTGGAACCCACTTAGGAAGGAGGAGAGAGGGTTTCTGCTAACTACACTAGGTCCAGGCACCTCCAGGGAGGCCTCAGGACCTGCAGAGCACCATAACCCTCGGGGGATCAGGAACGACCCTAGAGCACACAGCTCAGCTAAGGGAACACCGACCTGATGCTCAGGCAGTAATTACTAAAAAGGAGAACTAATCTCCAAGAGGGGAGTATAGATAAAATTTACCCTAATTGCCAGTTATCCACCTTGTGGAGAGGTTGCTCTCAGGCCTCAGCAGCAATGCATCTACTGACAGGCAGCTTCAGAGAGCAATTAGCTGGCTTCCAGAGGGACTTCAGGTTTCCTCAACTCTACCTTAGTGAAAACACCACCACAGAGGGTTCATTCCCCTAATATTTTAATAAATAAAGAGAATTTCCCATGAGAATTTCAGAAAGCCAGGACTAACCGTCTATTCACACCCAAATACCTGTGATAGTTCTCAAAGCCGTGAGAGGTTATAGGAGTAGTAGTCTAAACATCTCTCTCCACCTAAGAAATGACCTTTCTAGGAACTCGTTACTACACCAAGAACAACACCAAATATAACAGACAGGACTTTACAATTCTTCCCTTTTTTTTTTTCATTTTTTAAAATTTGTTCTTTTTAGTTATACATGACAGGAGTGTATATTTTGACATATCATACATACATGGAGTATAACTTCCCATTCTTGAGGTCGTACAGGATGGGAGTTTCGCTGGTATGTCCGATTGATTCTGTCTTTCCCATTCCTATCCCTCCTCCCTTCTCCCTCACTCTGCTTTTACATAATTTTTGTTTTAGGGGATGGGGTACCAGGGATTGAACTCAGGGCACTCGACCACTCAGCCATATTCTCAATCCTATTTTGTGTTTTGTTTAGAGACAGGGTCTCACTGAGTTCTTAGCGCCTCGCTGTTGCTGAGGCTGGCTTTGAACTTGCGATCCTCCTGTCTCAGCCTCCCTAAGTGCTGGGATTACAGGCTTGCACTATTATGCCCAGCTGCATAATTCTTTATGGTAAAAATACATTTAAAAAGTTTAGCTCTCTGCTTCCCAGCTGCCATGAGCTGGGCAGCCTTCTACCATGATGGTTCTGCCATGGAGCTGGCTAAAGACTGAATTCTCTGAAAGCTTTCGAGATTGATAAAGAATGGTGGGCTTTGATCAATTATAGCTGCTTCCAGGATCTTGTCCAGAAATATAAAGACAGTGGTGGATCAAATCCCTACAGGTGGCACACGGCTGTAATCCCAGTGGATCAAAGGGTGAGACAAGAGTATTTCAAGTTCAAGGCCAGCCTGAGCAACTTAGCAAGACTCTCTCTAAATAAAATTTTAAAAAGGGCTGAGGATGTTGCTCAGTGGTTAACTTCCCCAGGATATAATCCCTAGTACCAAAATTTTTTCAAAAAACACCCACCCTTCAGTTCAAAGAATTATATGGCCAAACTCCTCACTGGGAATTACTTGGTGCAACAAAAGAGTCTTTCATCCCAAGGACACAAGAGGTCAGAGAAAGAACAAATCAAGGGATACTTTTGGATGTTGAGTTTTATCTGATCTCAGGATACTGAAGGAAAAAAACAAGATGGCTCCAGAAGGTTCTTGAACTCTAGACTTTTCCAAGAACAAATCATGCAAATCACATTTCATCTAGCTGAAACACAAGTCACACAGCTGGGCTGGAGAGACAGTACCCATACTTTGCGTGCCTGGAACTGGTCTCCTGCACTTCTTGTCAGAATTCAGTCCTCTTCCTGATTTTATTTCTGAGAGGAAAATCATTTGGGAAGGGGAGGCTGGCAAGGGGAACAGACAGCCATAATTGGACTTTAACTAACAGTTCTGAATATTTTAGAAAGACTTCAGAAAACACTATTTGTGAGAGTGTTGGACGAGGAATAAATACCTGTTCCCTCATTTCTGGACCCTTGGCTTTCTGTAGAACAGTCATTTGGCACTGAATTGTAGCACCCTGAGCTAAGTGTATCTGTTCCCTCTGAGAACACCATCCCTTTCCTTTACTAAGATAACACTTCCTGAGAAGAATTTAAACAGTCAAAATTTTCAAATATTTTTAAATACTGCATCAATTATTTTAAATTTATGCTTATCACCAACTTTTTATGAAACTTTTGGATTTCAAACTGTACTTAGTCTAAAACAGACACGTAGACCAATGGTACAGAACAGAAGACACAGACAAACCCACATAATAGTTATCTCATACTAGACCAAGGTGCCCTCAACATATAATCAAGAAAAGACAGCCTGGGGCTGGGGTTATGGCGCAGTGGTAGCGGGTGTGCCTAGCATGCATGAGGCACTGGGTTCGATCCTCAGCACCACATAAAAATAAAATAAAGATATTCTGTCCACCTATAACTAAAAAATAAATATTAAAAAAAAAAAAAGACAGCCTCTTCAACAAATGGTGCTGGGACAACTGGAAGTCCATACTTAGAAATGAAACTAAACCCCTACCTCTCACCCTGCACAAAACTCAACTCAAAGTGGATTAAGGACCTAGGCATTAGACAAGAGATCCTGTGCCTACTAAAAGAAAATGTAGGCCTAACTCTCCATGACATCAGCTCAGGAACTGAATTCCTCAACAAGACTCCTAAAGCACAAGAAGTAAAATCAACATTTTACTTCTGGGCTGGGGTGTGGCTCAGTGGTAGTGTGCTCACCTAGCATGCGTGAGGCACTGGGTTCAATCCTCAGCACCACATAAAAAAAAAAATAAAGATATTCTGTCCACCTACAACTAAAAAATTTTAAAAATTAAAAAAAAAAAAAAAGAAGTAAAATCAAGAATCAATAAATGGGCCAGACATGATGGCACATGCCTGTAATCCCAGCACTTTGGGAGGCTGAGACAGGAGAATCGCGAGTTCAAAACCAGCCTCAGCAATGGCGAGGCGCTAAGCAACTCAGTGAGATCCTGTCTCTACATAAAACACAAAATAGGGCTGGGGCTGGGGCTCAGTGGTCGAGTGCCCCTGAGTTCAATCTCCAGTACCAAAAAAAAAAAAACTAAAAAGCTTCTTCACAGCGAAGGAAGTAATTAAGAACGTGAAGAAAGACCTACAGAATGGGAGACAATCTTAGCCACCTGCACTTCAGACCATTAACTTGCACCTCAGAGCATTAATCTCCAGGATACATAAAGAACTCAAAAAACTTAACATCAAAAGAACAAATAATTCAATCAATAAATGGGCAAAGGAACTAAACAGGCACTTCACAGAAGAAATATGATCTCTCAACAAATATATGAAAAAATGCTCAACATCTCTAGCAATTACAGAAATGCAAATCAAAACTACACTGAGGGGCTGGGATTGTGGCTCAGTGGTAGAGTGCCTGCCTAGCATGTGTGAAGCACTGGGTTCGATCCTCAGCACCACATAAATAAATAAATAAAATAAAGATATCGTGTCCATCTACAACTAAAAAAAAAAAATTAAAAAAAAATATTAAAAAAAAAGAGCCGGGCGTGGTGGCTCACACTTGTAATCCCAGCACTTAGGGAGGCTGAGACAGGAGAATCGCGAGTTCAAAGCCAGCCTCAGCAAGGGCGAGGCGCTAAGCAACTCAGTGAGACCCTGTCTCTACATAAAACACAAAATAGGGCTGGGGATGTGGCTCAGTGGTCGAGTGCTCCTGAGTTCAATCCCTGGTACCAAAAAAAAAAAAAACTACACTGAGATTTCATCTCCAAGTCCAAATGTCAGTTATCAAGAATACAAATTCAGCTGGGCGCAGTGGTGCATGCCTGTAATCCCACCATGGAAATCCACATGCAGCAAAATGAAACTAAACCCCTCTCTCTCACCATGCACAAAACACAACTCAAAGTGGATCAAGGACCTAGGAATTAGACCAGAGACCCAACACCTAAGAGAAGAAAAAGTAGGCCCAAATCTTCATCAGGTCAGATTAGGCCCCAACTTCTTTAACAAGACTCCTAAAGTACAGGAAATAAAATTAAGAATCAATAAATGGGATGGATTCAAACTAAAAAGCTTCTTCTCAGGAAAAGAAACCATCGATGAGGTGAAGAGAGAGCCTACATTTTGGGAGTAAATTTTTGCCACATGCACATCAGATAGAGCACTGATTTTCAGAATATACAAAGAACTCAAGCCAAGCCGAGTGCGGTGGCACACGCCTGTAATCCCAGCACTTAGGGAGGCTGAGACAGGAGAATCGCGAGTTCAAAGCCAGCCTCAGCAATGGCGAGGTGCTAAGCAACTCAGTGAGACCCTGTCTCTACATAAAATAGGGCTGGGGATGTGGCTCAGTGGTCGAGTGCCCGAGTTCAATCCCCAGTACCAAAAAATAAATAAATAAATAGATAGATTGATAGATAGATAAATAAATAAATAAATGACGTCCATCAACAACTAAAAAATTTTTAAAAAACAGTTTAAAAATGTTCAGCATCTCTAGTAATTAGAGGAATGCAAATTAAAACTACTCTCTAAGATTTCACCTCACTCCAGTCAGAATGGCAGTTATCAAGAATACAAGCAGCTGGGCGTGGTGATGCACACCTGTAATCCCAGCACTTTGGGAGGCTGAGACAGGAGGATCGCGAGTTCAAAGCCAGCCTCAGCAAAGGCGAGGCACTAAGCAACTCAGTGAGACCCTGTCTCTACGTAAAACACAAAATAGGGCTGGGGATGTGGCTCAGTGGTCGAGTGCCCCTGAGTTCAATCCCCAGTACCAAAAACAAACAAAAAGAATACAAGCAACAGGGGCTGGGGATATAGCTCAGTTGTAGAGTGCTTGCCTTGCATACCCAAGGCCCTGGGTTCAATCCCCAGTACCACCAAAAAAAAAAAAAAAAAAAACAAAATAAAACATAAAGGGGGACGTATGTGAAAGATTACACGTAAGGGGCTGGGTCGTGGCTCAGTGGTAGGGCGCTTGCCTGGCATGCCTGAGGCACTGGGTTCGATCCTCAGCACCACATAAAAATAAAATAAAGATATTGTGTCCATCTACAACTAAA
>PVHX01013701.1:0-53586 GCA_004024805.1 Geosciurus inauris | reverse complement strand
AATTTACATAATTATAGTATAATATAATATATAATTTATATAATTATAAATATATGTATATAATTATAAATATATAAATATTTTATAAATATATATAATTATAAATATATAAATAAATATAAATATATATAATTTTATATATATTTATATATATTCATATGTATATTTACACTTTTATATATATTTATATATAAATATAAATATACATTATGTATTTATATATATAAAATAAGTATGTATATATATACATATTTATTTTTACATCATTATTTTATGAGAATATGCCCTTGCAAACGCCTCCAGAGGTGTTTATATTTATATTTTTATATATATTTATATTTATATATATATCTCCACACACATATATATGCATGCATTCATAACATATAGCACATTAATATTAATATTGAAGCCTTAATGTAATTAACATGTGACATTCTATGTATACCATTTATATACATGTACATGTCATGAAAACATCACATTTCTATTTTCTTACTTTCATAAGAGTCATTGGTCTCTCTCTCCTCTGAATGCTGCTTCTCCATTGAATTCTGCAATTTTCACTCTCTGTGCTAACTCATTGCGTTCTGCTAATTCCGGTTACAGTTATTTCCAGGAGGATCTGAATAGCTAGGTATTGTAGCAGGGACATTATTGGCCCAGTGACCTGTATACATGGACCCAGGAGCCAACAAACTTGTACTTGAAGATTGTGTACAGATCCGAGGAAAACAAATGAATCCCTTTCTGTTATAATAATGGAAATGACATGCTAATAAATGTCTTAGGAAATGCTGAATATAAATATATATATATATGCATATATGAAGCATATATTGTATTATATCATGTTGTTGTATATTTATATTTAAATGACAATAAAACGTGTCACACAAAGATGCAATATCACATTGCAAACTTCAGCTCAACTTCAACTTCATGATCAACCATTTTAACAGGACTTATTTTGGGGGTCATGCTACTTACAAATTTGTTTTTTAGTATTAGCATGTAAAAAATGAATATGTGAGTACATCAATGTGCAATGGGCTGTGAAACACCAGTCCTGAATCTTAGCAGATCTCTGCCTCTCAGTGAACTAGCTCTAATTTTTATAACAGAGGTAGTTGTTCATTGATTGACACTTCATTATGGAATTAAGCATTGAATAAATTTTATGTGTGTTAATGTCAATTTGAACCATCAAGATGAGATATTGTAAGTGTTGGTGAGGATGTGGGGAAAAGGAACACTCATACATTGCTGGTGGGACTGCAAATGGGTGCAACTGCTCTGGAAAGTTGTATGGAGATTACTTAGTAAACCTGGAATGGAACCACCATTTGACCCAGCCATCCCACTCCTTGGTCTATATCCAAAGGACTTAAAATCAGCAAACTACAGTGATGCAGCCACTTCAATGTTTAAAGTAGCTCAATTCACAATAGCTAAACTGTGGAACCAACCTAGATGCCCTCCAGTAGATGAATGGATAAAGAAACTGTGGTATATATACACAATGGAATATTACTCAGCAACAAAAGAGAATAAAATCATGGCATTTTCAGGTAAATGGAAGGAGTTGGAGAACATCACGCTAAGTGAAGTAAGCCAATCCCAAAATACCAAAGGCTGAGTGTTCTCTCTGATAAGTGGATGCTGATCCATGATTGAGGAACTTTGCTCAAAGGGAAGGGAGGGGACAGGGTAACATGGGGGCAAGAAAGATGGTGGAATGAGATGGACAACAATGTCCTAGGTTCATGTATGACTGCACATATGGTGTGACTATAACGTGTACAACCACAGAAATGAAAAGTGCTCCATTAGTGTTCCATTACTCAAAATGCATTCTGCTGTCATGTATACCTAAGTAGAATAAATAAATAAATAAAAAGGTGAGATATTGTCACCTTTTTATTGTCACATGATATATCTGTATATACATCACACCTTTTTATTGTCACATGATATATCTGTATATACATCACACCTTTTTATTGTCACATGATATATGTGTATATACATATATATCACACGTATATGTTACCTATGTAGATATTTTTAAATGTTGGCATATGTACATAAATATTACATATATGTATGACATAGATATTAAGTATAGACTTAATTTTTTTCCATATATAGGTCAGTGTCTACATAATACTAACAGTTCTCCAAATACTCACTTTTAGAAGTAGATCTTGATTAAAAATTGTCATAGAAAATGTCAGCTGGAGGATCATGATTGACCTGGATAAATGTGTAGAGAGAAAGTGAAGTTTCTGATATGGACTGAATTGAGTTCCCTGCCTGCCAATTCCTATACTAAAATCTGTCCCCTCTGACAAGTGTCCTCAGTGGATAATTAATCTAAAATGAGGCACTTAGGGTATGTAATTATTTAATAAGGATCATGTTCACATAAAAAGAAGAAATGTGAACTTCCAAGGAACAGCATGGATGCTGGAAAAGAGAGAGAAGATCACCACGTGAGCCTAGGACAAGAGGGTGGCCATCTGCCAGCCCAAGATTATTCAAGAGAACCAAAGCTTGTGAACTGAGCAAAAGTGTCACAGACAGATGGCGACCTGTTTTGCCACTGTGACTAAAAGACTCTACCAGAACAATTGTAGAGGAGGAAGAGTTTATTTGGGGGTGCACAGTTTCAGAAGTCTCAGTCCATAGACAGTAGGCGCTATTCCTTGGGGCTCAAGGTGAGGCAGAACAACATGGAAGAAGAGTGTGGTGGAGGGAAGCAGCTCACATGGTGATCAGTGAGTGGAGAGAGGCTCCATTCTCCTGCTACAAAATGTATACCCCAAAGCCATGTCCACAATGCCCACCTCCTCCAACCACACCCCACCTGCCTGTAGTTTCTGTGGATCATCAGTTGCTATGGAAATGGCTCACCAGTCCCCTGAGATCTGGAAAGGAAGATCCCATTAGAGTAGATACTGGCTCTCCTTTCCCTTCCCTCATCCATACTTATCATAACCATCACAGATACTTCAGAGCGGAAGGAAAAAAAATATATTGCCAATCCCGTGAGAACAGTACATGCTCTCCTCTCCACAAACTAAAAACATATCGAATAATGTCATGACCCAGATTCCAACATGAAGCGTGGAATTGAGAGACTTGGAAAGAACTAACATGATTTCACCAAATATCGTGGAGCCTTCCAGGGAATGTTTTGGTGCCTTGACGTTCTTTTTTTCTACTGAGAAATCTGATGGAGAAATACAAAGAGTCGATAGAAGAATTATATCAGGAATGTGGATGTATGTGGACTGAGATGTTTGTACAATGTCATGTCTATGTAAAATTGAGAAATATGGGGAGCAAAGAGGAAGAGAGAGAGAGAGAGAGATCACCCCTATGATCAGCCCACCCCTGGTAGCTCTGCAGGGTTGTGCAGAGATGAAGGACAAAAGACACCAAACCCAAGAGCTATCAGAAAGATCTCCATCATGTGGCCCCCAGTAGGTGAGTATTGGGATAGAATCATACAGATGCCACTTTATATGGTATCATGGGCTTTAGCAGGACAGGTAATGAACCCATTTTTGCTCTTCATGAGATCTTCTGCCTGCTCAATATGTGTTGATTGGGAGCCACTGGCTGTATAGAACATTCTCTTCTTTCACTAATAAGTGTTAGAAGAAGCTTAACTTAAGCCAGATATGAAAGGCAAGAGCTCAATATGTGCCCTAGGTTCCAGGGACAACACTATTGATTTCATCTTTGATCCTGGTTTCTGATATCAACGTAAAGTACAAGAAGACTATGTCTAGCTCCTGCATTACCTCCTTAACATTGCAGGAAATGCTTACAGTTATTTGTAAAATCCAAGATGGTACCCTGTGGTCGAACCAAATTCAAATGTGGCTTTGTCCTTCGAATGGCAGATAACAAGGCATCTCTCACGTGAGTCTACATTTGCATTTAAGAAGACATTTCAAAAAACTAATACAAATGCTTGCCCGTTAGGTAATTTATGAATCTCTCTTGGAATGGAGATCCATGTTCTTTCAAGTCATCCAGTTGGATTACCCATGGGTAGCTCAGCATATTAGATCAATGATGGACAAGCACCCTCACAATGTGGGGACATTTGCTATCAGATTTATACCCCACCCTTACCCACGAGGACCCTGTCAATTGCTAAGACACATACAGATGGAAAGACAGTACCTCAGGGTATAAAAATAATGATGGAGACCACAATCCATGATTCGTCTCTTCAATGCTGAGGCCTTAAGCAACGGTGTGAGATTCTATCTCAAAATAATAAACGAACAAGTAAATAAGTTACAACTCAATCAATTATTTAAAGGGCTGGTGATATGACTCAAGGAAATGAAAGAACTGGAGAGGTAGTTGTCTGGAAAAGCACCCCTGGGCTCAGTCCCCGTTACCAATATATGTATACAAACCTGTATGATTGAAAAGACTCGGTGTAATTGAATTCCATACCTGAACTGAATGATGAATTGTAAACAGATCATAGTTGGATATAAATGACGTGGCACAGATTTTCACCTATTAAAAGTGAACTCCTTGCCAATCTGAATGTAAGAAGGACAGTTTTTTCCCCATTTATAGATACTAGCAAGTCCACCCTGTTTCCAAGGATTCCTCGCTCCAGAGCTAATCCCTCCAGGCTGTCCCAGGCAGTCATCTTCACTGCCTGAACGTTACTGATAGATTGTTTTCTACCATTTTGGAAAACTTACATCTTAGTGTAGGGGGAATTTTCTTTTCTGGAATTTTTTTTATTTCAGCCTAGTCATTTTCGTATGAACGGGGTGGTTTGCGTAGTTCCCATGTTCATTTATGATGGAGCCGTTTTATGTGGATCGGTCCCTTTTTTTACTGAATTTTTAAGTGTTAATGCATTTGAGTTTCTGGGTCCTGACTTTGGTAGGCAAAACTACAGTCAGTGGACGTGTTTTCATAATGCACTGTGCTGTTCCACCTCTTGGGCAGATATTTATGATTGAGATTGGTAAAATAGCGTACCTATATCATTTTATATTTCATCAGCATTCTGTGAAAATCTCGGTGGGTCTTATCGGCATCATTTCAGGCCTGCATTTCTCTTGCAGGGAGCAGGGGGTTTGCTGAGGACTGTGACGTAGCCCGTCCATGGGTGCCAGGCAGGGCTGCAGGTCCATGGAAAACAAATCCTGTGGGATCAGCACTGGGGGCCATTTATAGAATTTCCCCCTGAACCTTGCATGCCTACCACCACTCAGGTCTATCTGTCCCCTGTAAGTATAATGATCATGTCAGCGTGAGAATCCTGAGACTGAGCAGGCCACCAGAGAGCATCCTGACATGCCTCAATCGCAATCCTTGCTACACACCTTTCTATACCAACCCCTCACCACGTTTTCTTGAAAAGAACCAGAAACCCTCAGAATGCATCTCTCACGCAAAAGATGGTCCTCTTTGCCCCCGAATGTGTACTGTCCTTCTGAAATCAGCCTCTGTGGACGCCCGTGCCTGTTGCACCCTCTGACTCTTCTCCCTCTTGTGCATCAAGAACCCTGCTGACCCCGAGTCAAGTTCTGTCTTCTCTCTGGAGACATCTGTGCTCCTGCCATAAAAAGAGCGAATGAAATCTCTTGAAATCTGAGGAAGCTTGAAATGGCATGGCCTGGGTGCCATCAAGGAGGCTAATATGCAATTAAATCCACTGGTTATATGTTCACCTCTTTGTGAAGGGAGTCCCCCAGATCAGCCCCACATCCAAATAGCACTAAGCCATCCAAGCAAGTGCCTGTGGCGTTTCCTTGGCAGACGATCAAAGTCATTAATGAGTTCAGTTCAGGATACGCTGCTGGAGGGGACTGGCAGCTTCTGGGGATCAAGTGTTTGATGGCATCTCGGAAGCACTGAAGGTTACTGGGAGTTGACGGCCTTCTCTGGGTTTTGTTTGTTTGGGCAACGCTGAATACCTCTGCTTCATTGTTTCCGTCTGTCTTGTGGGTGACAGGCCGAATGCTCTTGCTCTTGTTCACAGTTCATAGACACAAAAGATGAAATGCAGAGAATCTATAGGTGTACCTGTGGGAAACCCGTGGTTAACAGCACCAAAATATTCCCATCTAAAAAAAATGAGTTTGGGGGTTCTAATTGCATCATCAGGGGTCAATGAGCAGAATTGTGGGGAACTAGATGCATACACTGAGGACTGGTCTAAAGTCTGGGGTTGAACACCCAGGGGAGGCAGGTTGTCCCTGAGAGTCACTGCTGGAAGTATCACGTCCAGTGTTAGGAACTTGAGCTTGGTTCTGCAGAGATGCAAGCTGCCCTCTTGAGCAGCCCCCCGCATTTAGAAAGGGCCCTGGCTACAACACCACTGTGTGGCTACCACAGGGTGAGCCTGACCCCACCGTGGAGACAGGGCTCATCCACAGTATGTGCAGCACGCACTGTGTGTGGATGAGCTCAGAGGAAGCGGCTGAAGAGAAGGTCTTTAAAATACACAGAGTGGATGTTCAAATTGTAAAGCAAGAAGAGGAGTGTCAGGAATGTAGCCAGGCACAGTGGAATATGCCTGACCTCCTAGTGGATCGGGAGGCTGAGACAGGAGGATCGCGAGTCCCAAGCCAGCCTCCACAACGGCGAGGCGCTAAGCAACTCAGTGACACCCTGTCTCTACATAAAACACAAAATAGGGCTGGGGAGGTGGCTCAGGGGTCGAGTGCCCCTGAGCTCAATCCCCAGTACCAAAAAAAAAGAGTAGAACATAGATACACATATGTATAGGAATGGAATATGTATATATGTTTTGAAATATGTGTTAAGAATCAGTTATGTGAATATGATATTAATACATGCATATTTTAGTGATGAATTACATTTATTGATTGGCACATGTTGAACCAAATCTGCATGTCTACAATGAAACTCACTTATTCATGGTGTATTATGCTTTGATATGTTTCTGAATGCAATTTGCTAATCCTTTCTTAAGAATTTTTGCATCTGTCATTTTCTTTCCTTAATGTGCCTCTGTCTTGTTTTGATATCAGAATTACACGAGCTTTATAAACAGATTCAGGAGGGTTCCCTCCCTTTCAATTTAATGAAATAATTTGAGAAATAATGATGGTAATTCTTCCATAAAGGTCTGCTAGAACTCAGTCGAGAATCCATCAGGTCCTGGACTTGTATTTGTTTGAGGACTTTGAATTGATATTTCAAATTCATTCCGTGATGTTGGGCTGTTTAGGTTTTCTGTATCTTCCTGATTAAATTCAGGCAGGTAACATGTTGCAAAATTTACCAATGTCTTCTAGATTTTCCAGGTTTTTGTGGAATACTAATTTTCAAATCAGGCTCTGGATTTCAGCAGGGTCTGTAGTGATGTCTCATGATTCATCTGGGATCTTATTTATTTGTACCTTTATTTATTTGTACCTCTTTGTTATGGTTTGTTTGGCCAAAGGCTTCTCAATCTTATTTATCTTTTCAAAGAACCAACTGTTTATTACATGGATCCTGGCTATTGTTTCCTTATTCTCAATGTCATTTATGTTGGCTCTGATCTTTATTATTCCCTGTCTTCTATGGGGTTAGGCGGTAGATTTTTCTTCCTTTTCTAAGGCCATAAGGTAAAGCAAAAGCTTATTTATTTTAAATATCTCTAATGTTTTTTAATGTGAGCATGCCGTGCTGTGAATTTTTCTCTTAGAACTGCTTTCATCCTGTCCCAGAAATTGTGATACATTTTTATCTCTGTTCTCATTTACTTCTAAGAATTTGTCTATTTCTATTCTCATTTATTCTTTGATCCATTTTCTTCACTTTAGACAAAATTGTTTCATTTCTATGTGTTTATATGGCTCCTATTATTTTTCTTGCTATTGATTTCTAGATTCATTCCATTATAATCTGATAGGATTCATGGGATTTTATCAATTTTTTTTTATATTTGCTAAGATTTTCTTTATGGCCCCAAATATAATCTACTTTGGAAAAAGTTTCATGGGCAGCCTCAAAGAAGGTAAATTCAGCTGTTTTGGTGTGGAATATTCTGTAGCTGGCTTTTAGGTCCATTTGAATTCAAGTGTTATTTAGGTTGGAGATTTCTTTATTGATTTGATGTTCTCATGACCTGTTATTTGGAGCAAAAAGTGTTTTGAAATCTCCCAGTATTATTGTGTTGGGGTCTCCACTGAATTTAATGTCGGGTAGTATTTTTCCCATGTAATTGGTTGTATTGATATTTGGGGCATAAATATTCATTAGCATTATATCTCCTTGTTGGATTTGTCCCTCTACCAGGATTTAGTGACCTTCTTTGCCTCTTCTAATTTATTTTTGCTTGAAATCTATTTTGTCATGTATGAAGATAACTACCTCTACTTGTTTTCTTGGACCATATTCCTGGACTATTTTTTTGCCATCCTTTTAGCTGCAACCTGAGGGTGTCTTTGCTTCTAAGATGAGTCTCTTGTAAACAATATATAGTTGGATCTTGTTTATGTATATACATAGATACAAACACATACATTCTGCTAATCTATGTCTTTTAATTAGGGAGTTGAGGCCATTAGCATTTACCATGAGTATGGATACGTGCTGGTGTTTTTTGGCTCTATTTTACCCTGTTTTGATTCTCTTTTTGTGGATTTTTTCTTCTATGGAACTTCTGCTGTTTGTAGGCTTCATGAATTGTTTTTTAGTTCCTCTGCGTTTGGTGTATATTTGACTTTTTTTTTTTTTTTTTTTTTTTTTTTTTTTTTTTTAGGGTTTGGAATATGTCATTTGAGGCTCATCTTGATTTTAGGATCTGAGCTGATAAATCAGAAGTGAGCCTACATGTTTTGCCTCTAAATGTGACCTGGTGATTCTCTCTTGTGAATTTTAATATGCTTTCCTTATTTTCTATGTTAGGTATTTTGATTATGATATGTCTATTGAGCTTCTTGTAGTTCACTGACCATTTTGATGATCAGTTTTTATAATTCTTTCTCTGGGGTTTCGCTCACCTCACTTTCAGTGGGATCTTTTTTGGGGGACCATAGGTTTTGGAGGAGGGATTTGTTTCTCTGTTCTCTTATGTTTTCAGAGTTCTTGGTCTAGTGTATCAATCGAGCTGGATTCCTCTACCTGTTTCTGCACATGTCCTATTGTGAGTAATTATCTTATTTGTCCTGGGACTAATTCGTTCCCTGTTTTGATGTATGTGTAGATGTGCCGAGGTCGGGGAGCCAGAGTTCCCTCTCTGATTGTTCCTTCTTAGGTCTTTGTGGTTGCTTTGGGGCTTTGGTCTCCTTGTACTTTGAGTTGGAATAATGTCAGGGAGTGATTCGTTCAGCTGCACAGTATCTAACCTGTGAACTTTCAGTGTCCCCTTAGGCTCCGGCACTTCACAGAATGAGAAGAAAATAAACAGTGGCAATCTTTGCAAAGGACAAACAACACACAGGGCTAAATACTCGGATCCTGCTCATAGGACATCTTCAACAGTATTTGCCAGCAATAAAGAGAAATGGTGAGTTCGATGATGGTCCTGAGCAAGAACAATAACCTTGAACTAGCTCTTGCTTTAAAGCAAACAGCAGGTGCCAACAAGTGAATTCATAGCACCGATGAGGGTGTTAATGGTGGAGGCAGGAGCTGTGTACACCTATTAGTTCTGAGAGATGGTAAAAATACAGTTATTTGGGGAAAAAGAAAATGTGTTAGGAGGTTTGGGAAGGCTTTACCATTTCAGAAGGTGCAGGGAGATAATGCAAAAAAAAAAGACCGTAGCAGGTGACATTTACACACAAGGAGGGAGGGAATAAAACAAGCAAGGTATTGGGAGAGAGGGAGAGAGAGGAATTGAATTGAGCTGTTAGCAAAAGAAGATAAACAATAGAAATAAACAAATTGAAATAATAAAGAAAATATCAAACCAAGATATGCAATCCAAAATAACAGAACGCACACAAGGCAATGTCACCAAAAATAATTACACTTAAAAAATAATAGATATGAGACAAAAGGGGTGTGTATTTATGCAATCTGCAAAGCCAGAATTCACACGCAGGCCAGCATCCTCTCTCTCTCTCTCACACACACACACACTCTCACAGTCATGAAATAAAAAACATGTGAATAAAAGCATTATTATTATTATCATTATTTAAATATTTTTTTAGTTGTAGGTGGACACAATATCTTAATTTATTTTTATGTGGTGCTGAGGATTGAACCCAGTACCTCACGCATACGAGGCCAATGCTCTACCACTGAGCCACAATCCCAGCCCCAAATCATTATTTTTTAAAATGCAAAATCTTAGTGAGGAATAAAGAAATCTTCTATATTGACATGGTTCAAAATAATTGCCCAGATTGGGAGGTCACCACCTGTGTCCCTTGGTCTTTCTTTCCCCTTCTCTTTGCCATATGCACTGTTTGAACAAGGGGCGGAGGGTGCCCCCTACCTGCCTGTCTGTGGCTCTCTGAGCTTCCAGCGGCAGCAGCCTAGGCTTGATGCTCTTTGGTATTAGACTCAGCTTCCCTTCTCCCCAGCGCAAGGTGGGATGGGTTCGGATGGACTGTCAGTCGGCATTTGGTGCATTAGGACCAGCTGGGTGCACCCCAAGGTAGCTTCTGCAGCGTTCTCTGGGGGACGTTCCAGCAGGTGGTGCTGAGGTCTAACCTGACCTCAGGGGCTTTGTTGGGTGGCACATTCTTTGCAAAGACTAGATTGACCGTCCCCTAGGGCCAGACGGGAGGCAATTGCGTCTATGAATCTTGTTCTCAGGAGCCTCCCATGAAATCCAAGCATGGGGCAAGGAGACCCATCTGTCCCGTCACTGGTGCCCAGGGGCACGGACCTCCTGGCTTTGCTCCTGAGTCTGTTCACCTGTCCCCACTGGCTCATGTGAGGTGTCCCCAAAATGGTCCCATGTGAGACACTGCCAGAAGGTTCGGAGGACAAATGGTGGGGTTGTGAGAGCCTCCACCCAACCCGTGGATTAATTCCTGATGGGATTAACTGAGTCGTCACTGGAGGCAGGTGGGGTGTGGCTGGAGGAGGTGGGCGTTGGGGACATGGCTATGGGGTATGATTTTGTAGCTGGATGGACCAAGGAGTCTCTCTCTGCTCTCTGATCATCATGTGAAAAGCTGACTCCAACACTCAGACTCCCAGCCTGCTCCAGATGCTCACGTGAGCTGCCAGACGCAGGGGGCTCCTCATCTTCCTTCCTACTGGAATCCCCTTGGGTACAGTCCCCTCTGCACCTGTGTCTCAGGCACTGCCTGGGTCCCTCCATGGGCACCTGCTAGGATCTGGTGACTTGTCCCCAGACGGCTCCCTCCGCAGCTCCCCAAAGCCAGTTGAGGTGTGGAGGGTGCTCTTTGAGCACTTGAGCACACATTTCAGACACCTGCACACACCACAGTCTCTCGGTCAGTGAAGATCAGGTTTTGGATCCATATCAAGATCATACTCCTTTTGTCTGGGATGAATCTGCACCGGCAGCTGCCCAGTGAGGTATGATGTTTCTCTGTTTATTGCACCCACATTTTTTGAGCCCCTAAACGTCAAGGGTTCCATATTAAATGTTCGTGAAATTCCCCCCACCACCCACCTCACTGCTGCTTGGTCTCACACCTGGCATAGGTTTTAATGCAGCTTCCAATATCTCTCCCTCTTCCTAGTCTTTTTTATTTTATTTTTATTTTTTAGTTGTAGATGAACGCAGTATCTTTATTTATTTTTATGTGGTGCTGAGGATCAAACCCAGTGCCTCATGCATGCGAGGCAAGCGCTCCACCACTGAGCCACCACCCCAGCCCCTCTTCCTAGTCTTTAGTTCCATCAATAACACAGTTCTTGGCTTTTCAGAGACACTTTTCAGAAATATACAGATAACACCTAATAAAAAAGAAAATGCCTTACCATTTCAACAAAGGACGTCTCAACTGATAACGGCTGACGGGAAACGAGAATACACTCTGGACATTTGGCAAATAAAGATGTTGCATGAGAGACTCTGATATTTGGGCAGAAATTCCAACTTGAAGGAAGAAATAAGAGACATCCAGGCTGCTGGTCATTTAACAGGTTTCAACAACAATGGAGAGACGGGATGAGCCAGGAGGCAGGTGGAAATTAATTTTCGTACCCTGAGCTCGAGTCTCCACCCATTTATCTCCCAGGACAGATTAGACACGTGTATCTACCTGTCATGCCACACTTGGAGCAAGACACAGATACGTCTGTGGATGCACAGATAGAGATAAACATGGGCTCATATAGATAACTTTAAATGCATCTATCCTTACACCTCAAGTAACAAACAAAAAGCTCACAAAGAAAAACACAAATCTAGAACTTTGTCGGGAATCCCAATGTATCCCTTTTATATAAAACGATGCAAACCCTCCTATTGGGGCTACGTGTGAGTACATATCTGTTTTCTCATTTTATGTTTCCTTTTGGTTATTTCTCTTTCTTTGCTCGACTTATTTTCATATTTAACATTTGCAGTTGTACATAACTATTTTGCATAGGTTCTAAAAGATCATTTTGACTTGTTGTTGTTTTATATTAATTTATGTTGGCGGTGCTGGGGATCAAACCCAGGGCCTTGTGCATGGTAAACACATGGATGACATTTCATTTACTGTGGACATACTGCCGTCTATATTTGCCAGGTGCAGAAAGAGAGAGTTAGGCAGAAACTCTGCTTTACTTGATACGTAATAACTTGTGCTCAATTGTGAAAATTCAGAATTGAATTGCTAAGATGTTAAGCCTATCCAGGTGTGTGTGTGTGTGCAGAAAAAATAAGTTCATTTCCAATGAAATGGAAATTTCTAGCTCATCATACAGAGTATCAGGTTGCCGAAATCTTGCCATTTATCTCTATTTATTTATTGGCTCATTTTCCTTCTCCTGTATCACATGTGGCCCTTGAGAATGTGATGTCAGAACAACACAAGATGCAAAGATTGAACCTGACAGTTTTGTTCAGCTGATGGGTGTGTAAACACCAATGGAACAGCATGTCCCCTAGCTGAACTTCAGCCAGTACCAACATGGATTGCAACCAAGTGCATGGAATCAACATTGAATCATGATTTTTTAAAATCCAAACACAAATCCACATTCCCGAGATACCAAGATGGCTCCAGCAAAATCAAAGAGTACAGTGTTGAATCAAAGACCAATTTGGTTTGTCCTGCTAAAACCGTCGTGGATTGCAAATATTGTCGGTGGAACTGCCCTGAATATGTACCTAAAAAGCACCACGGTGCACCATAAAGCATTGGATGTTCTTTGGAGGTATTTTAGCCAGTGTTATACTGAATAACGCTACCCTAAAAGAAGACTAGAATTCAAATTAGGGTGTCTAATAAGTGCATATCACTTTCCTGTCACAGTAAAGTGAAATCAAATCATTTTAAATTCAGGCAAACGTAACTCGGGGACGTCTGTACTAGAGGCAGAATATATCTACTCTTACCATTGAAGGAAAATAGTTTGCAAACACATAACAATGTCAAGTAGGGGCCAGTCTATGGCCCGCAGGTGCTTGGTGTCTGTGCTCTGTCCTTCTTTCATGGAAACAATCTAGCAACACATTAAGAACACATCTTAGCATCCTGTCAGCTTTTCATTGCTGTGACCGAAATGTCTAACGATAGCAACTTAGAGGAGGAAAGATGTATTTGGGCTCCTGGTTTCAGAGGTTCAGTCCACGGCTGGCCGACTCCATGGCTCTGGCCCAAGGTGAGGCAGAACAAAATGGCGGAAGGGCCTGGAGGAGGAGAGCAGCTCAGGACGTGGCACCAGGAAGCAGAGAGAGAGGAACAGGCCGGGGACAGGATATAGCTTTCAACAGAACGTCTCCAAACACCCACTCTCTCCAACTAGGTTCTCTGTCATGGTTTCTACCACCTCCCAGTACTCCATTCAGCTAGGAATCCATCAGTGGATTAATCCATTCATGATTAATAGAGTTCAAAGCCAACCTCAGCAATTTAGTGAGGTGCTAAGCAACTCAGTGAGATCCTGTCTCTAAATAAAGCACAAAATAGGGCTGGGGATGTGGCTCAGTGGTCGAGTATCCCTGAGTTCCATCCCTGGTACCAAAAAAAAAAAAAAAAAAAGAAAGTCTTCTTATTCCTTAGTATAAAGGTGTTATTATCCATTTGTTTTTAAAATAAAAAATAATTGGTTATTAAAGCACATTTCACTAATGTGCAAAGGCTTTTCAGGGATGGACGTTGCTTTTCAAAATCCAATAACTTAAGTTATTGTAATTTTTACTCTCATGGGTTAATTCCAAACCTTCAAAGAAAAATTCTCTCTTTTTTTTTCAACAAGTGTAGAATTCTTTGTACTCTTAGGATTAAAATAATACATCGGAGCCAGGTGCAGTGGCGCATGCCTGTCATCCCAGCACTTTGGGAGGCTGAGGCAGGAGGATCGTGAGTTCAAAGCCAGCCTCAGCAATGGCGAGGCTCTAAACAACTCAGTGAGACCCTGTCTCTATATAAAACACAAAATAGGGCTGGGGATGTGGCTCAGTGGTCGAGTGCCCTTGAGTTCAATCCCTGGTAACCAAAATAATAATAATAATAATGATAATGATAATAATAATAATAATAATAATACATCGGCCTGCCACTTTGCTTGGATCTAGATGAAAAAGGATGGTTGCTTTGTGGAGACCACAAGCTTAAACTGTAACAACCCATGGTCGACACAAATTTGCCAGTTTGAAGACACACTGATCAATCTGTGATGCAGGAAGAAGTTATTTATTCTTCCAGTGCAAAAGGGACTGGCGGACTCTATTGCATATGCTCAAGGACCCGGACGAAATGCATGTGCTTCCCATTTAAACAGGAGTGTTCTGAAATCTTGCTCCTAAAAGCAAGCGCCTTGGCCGTAGCCAGTCACAGGTAAAGCTTAGATGGACAGGCGTACCCCTGCGTGAGCCTGGGGACGTAGGAGAGATCAGCAGTGTGGCCCCCTCCCTTCAGGTGTTTGTCTGTGCAGCTCACGTTGCTTCCTGCTGAGACATCCCAGCAACCTGCAAGCAAGAAAGGGAGAAGCCCCGTCCACCCTTAGGATGGCAAATATTGACACAGATCTCTGTGCAAACTGAGCCTGGGCCACGTCCCTCCCTCTTGCTTGTGACACATTAATTTTCCCTCAACATTTAATTCAAATAAGTGCTTGAATTTCTGCCTGTTGCTCCTGCCTTCGTCCTGTGTGAGAGCAACACTTGGCCACCGGCACCACATCCTATGATGTGATTTTTTAAAAACAGCGGACAGTATTCCTTGATCCAAACGATAGTGTTACACAGGTTTTGTTTTTTTTTTTTTCCCTGAATAAAGCATTTCTCATTAGACTTCACTACATATTTCAAGCATTTACTTTTTTTTTTCTACAAGAAATAAGGATATTTGAGTAATTAATCAGAACCGAATGCATCCCTCCGTGTTCAATATCCCTGTCTCTGTGGTGTTGTTCTTAATTGTGTTAGGAGCTGTGTTTTGAGTTCCCTTTTCTGGACGGAAGCCCAGAGTCTGAACAGCACGCATTCATCGGATCTGCTTTTCTTAAAAGGGAAACCGGCAGTGACCGTTGGAAGTTGGTTATGCCCAGGTTCAATGAGGGTTTGCCGTATGTCAAGAGCAAATGATGTAAATAGAAACAAACAAGAGCAGGATTTCAGTTGGGTGCCTTGATGCTATTTGAGTGCCTGGATGTATGTTGTGGGTAGAATTGATTTAAATATGGACAGTTTGCACTTCCCATGAATCCCAGTCGTTTTCTGTCCCCAGTCAAGAGAAAATCAAGAGTCACCCTGCCAGAACAAAGCTATCATGTAAGGGTGACATTTGCTGATTGACTTAGAGACCTCTGTGCGAACTGAGCAGAGAGTTATGTTAATTGTACAACTCCTGTTTGTGTTTGGCTGCAAGGATATATTTTAAAACAGCAAATTTGATATTTTACTACTACTACCATTATTATTATTATTATTATTATTATTATTATTATTATTATTATTATTATATTTTGGACAAATTCTTCCTGCTCTTTTTAACTATATGCTGAAATGTAAGTGCTTAACAGTGAATGTAAGTCCAGATTCAATCTCCAGGCAATAGATAACTCTTCCAGGATTAGGTAGATTGGCAAACTGAGAAAAGTTATGGAACATTAATTTTAAGGAAAAACAAATAAATTAAGAACAGCTCAGAACTACTGCCCCCTTGCAAATCAAAGTATACAAGGTTGATACGATTAGTCGGATGGCGATCATATAAACTTAAAATCCTCAAAACTATTTCCACGGGCTGGGATTGTGGCTCAGTGGTAGAGCACTTGCCTTGCATGCGTGAAGCACTGAGTTCGATCCTCAGCACCACATAAAAACAAATAAAATAAAGATATTGTGTCCATCTACAACAAAAATAAAAAATTAAAAAAAAAAAACTATTTCCACAATGGTAGAAATGATTATCATTTATGGTCTTACGCAGAAGCCTTTTATTCCAAATATTTGCAAATATATTTGCAGCTCAAATCCTGGGAATAGTTTGTCTTCTGCTCTTCTTTGTAGAACCGTTTTCTTGCGCTTGCTTTCCTTTCTGCTCAGAAACATATCAACTGGGAAGTCCCGGTGGCTACCCAGGGATATAAGAGCAAAGTGAGTTTCAGCTGCAGAACTTGCACTTTGCATTCTTTGGACACGCCTGAGTTGGGGATCTGAGATAGTCGGCTTTTCCTTGCCAAAACAAATATCAGAGGAAAGCAACTGGAAGGAGGAAAGATTTATTTTGGCTCATGATTTTGCAGGTCTTACTGCTTGGTGGACTGGTTCCATGACTCCGGTGCTCCCAGGTGAGAAAGTGGCAGGGAGGCATCCCGAACTCCCTTCCACGAGGTCTCACCTCCTAATTTCCAGCACCTCCCAATAGTCCACACAGCTCCGAATCCATCCATGGATTAATCCACTCATGAGATCAAAATCTTCATGATCTCCACACTTCCCCAAAGTCCCACCTCTGGAATTTGCTGTGCCAGACACTAAATCTGCAACACAGGAACCTTTGGGGGACATTCCAGTTCCAAACTGGAACAGTATTATTTCTGTAGCAAAGTGCACATAACAATTCAGGAAAGAGAAATATCTTGTTTCCAAGTTGGATAAATATGCATAGTGAGCTCTTTAAAAAAAATGCTTGCATTTCTTGCATAGTTTGTGACGACTCCTGCCCCAGAATTATGTCATCACGGCATGATAACTAGGTGTACTGAAGCCCCCACGCTGTCCCATAAATATGTACCGTATGGGATGTCAGTTAAAAAATCCATGACATGGGGCTTGGAGTGCCTCAGTGATCCAGGACTCGCTCAGCGTGCACAAAGTCCTGGGTTTGTTGGACGCTTCGCATTTCATAAATAAATTGATTGATAAAAAATAAGTGAAGCTGGGGTTGTGCTCGGCGGTAGAGCGCTCGCCTATCATGTGGGAGGCACTGGGTTCGATTCTCAGCACCACATAGAAATAAAATAAAGATCCATTGACAACTAAAAAAAATATTAAAAAATAATAAGAAGTAAGTGAATCATCAAGTTTCCTCTAGAGAAATGGAAGGAAATGCAGAAAAATAGATTATTTGTAGAAGGCCTAAGTTCTCCAGCACAAATTATCAAAATTTCAAAGTTTTATCAAAAACTTGTTTTTGTTTATCAAAAACAAGTCTGTGGTTATTTCTGATTTCTTCTAAACTTGCATCACTTGTTAAAAAAAAAAGGCAAGAATATTCTGCAAAAGATTGAATCAATACGGAATGAAGAAAATGGGATTATTTATAAGGTCTTTCTACTTTATAGGCCCATTTTGGGGGGTCACGGACAAAGCTTGGTTTAGTAAGCTTTTTCATCATTGTGAGTCAATTCCTTACATAAACAAGATAGAAAAAGAAAAGTTGACTTGGGGATCCTGGTTCCAGCGGTTCAGTCCAGGGCTGGCCGACTCCATGGCTCTGGCCCAAGGTGAGGCAGAACAAAATGGCAGAAGGGCCTGGAGGAGGAGAGCAGCTCAGGACGTGGCACCAGGAAGCAAAGAGAGCTCTGCTCACCAGGGACAGGATAGAGTCCCCAAAGGCACAGCCCAGTGACCACCTCCTCCAGCCACACCCCACCTGGCTATGGTCACCACCCAGTTAGTCCATTCAAGTGGATTAATCCACTGATCAGGTTAAAGCTCTCATAATTTAATTGTTTCACCTCTAAACTTTCTGGCTTTGTCTCCAACATGAACTTTTGGGGGACACCTCATATCTACAATGTAACAAGGTTCAAGATAGGAAAGGCATTGTTTCCTATTTGTAAGTTTGCTTTCTGATCAGTTGGTAGTTATTCTGAGGCAGACGTCCTCTGATTTTGTCCCAATGCTACATGAGGGAGATGAATAGCTCTGTCTTTGCCCAGTTTCATCCTCATCTGCATGAGCACCCAGCAGGGTCTAATAAATGCTAACCAAATGATGGCTTCCAATAAAACAAAACTAATAAGGAAGATACTTGCTGAAAAGCAGGCCTAACCATGGCTATTTGCACAATTTCCCATCCTTGTAGTGATACCATACTCTTTAATTTTGCATTTAAAATTAGCTTAGAGCTGGGCGTGGTGGCGCACGTCTGTCATCCCAGCACTTAGGGAGGCTGAGGCAGGAGGATCGCGAGTTCAAAGCCAGCCTCAGCAATGGCGAGGCCCTAAGCAACTCAGTGAGACCCTGTCTCTGCATAAAACACAAAATAGGGCTGGGGATGTGGCTCAGTGGTCGAGTGCCCCTGAGTTCAATCCCCGGTACCAAAAAAACAAAAATAAATAAAAATAAAATTAGCTTAGGCTAATTAAGTAAATGTTTAAAGTACATCATCCACAAAAGTAGTTTTGCAATCAGTAAACCTTTGATTTACTTCTGTAGCTCCTATGTGTTTCTTTATATTACAATGTGCATATTCTTTATACACACACACACATTGTTATATTGTATATATACTTATATATGTTGTGCAGTATAAACATAATGAATTCTGCATTAATTTTGTAACTAACTCTCACGTGATTCCCAATACTTTGTTTTTTGAAATTTTCTAGACCAGAGACTGGAGACTGCAGTATCTACATATATATATATATTTGGAAAACATTTTTAATCCCATTCAGAAAGGTAACCCCCCTGCAGACCATTTTGCACCTTAATACAATTTTAACAGACTAGTTCTGGGCACATTATTGCGTGGTCTATTATTTTAACAGACATGATTTTTCATTCTTTTTCATTCGGCAGGATGATTCATGTTAAGAAAGGATTTTGAAAACAATTTTTTTGGTAGATATTTCAAAAAAATTGTTCCGAATGCCTTGTTCTTTAAAAACAAAAAAAAATTGAAAACCTTTGTTTCAAATAAACAATTTTTACCAAAAAAAAAAAAAACCCTCTAAATAGCTGAAAAGTATTTTAACACTCATTTTGTGACACTTGAAAAAAAAAATTGTCAGGCTTCTTCAAATCCTTGACATTTCCTCCAATAATGACACAAAAAAGTAAAAATTCCTAGCAGTACTCATTTTCAGCCTGAAAACCTTTATTTTTTTTCCAAGCTGAATGCGTGCTTATTTTGAGTAGTCAGCAGTGAATGTGTGTTTATTTAACCGTTGTTTATTAGTACCTGTCTGGGTACTCAGTGTGTGCGTGCATGCCAGTTGTATTGATGCACAAATAAGCAAAGTGTACATACGAGTGACACACAGCATGCTTTGATGCAGACGTGCATGGACCGGTGATCACCTGCATCGAGCCTGTTAATTAACGCACCTGTCAGCTCACCTAGCAGCTTTGTGCGAGACCGTGTGTGCAGATGCAAGCAGGGAAGATATTCATGCATGTAGAGAACATGAAAGTTCATGGCCTGCTATTTTTTTTTTTTTTTTTTTTGCAAGCACGCCACAGAACCGCCTGCCTGATCAGTGGGTCTCTCCCTCTTGCAAGCTTTTTCATGAAACAGAGCGCCTTGACCTGTATCCACAACGGACCCATCAAATTACACAAAACCCACGTCTTGGTGTCTGAGTTGGCCTCCAGGAAGCTCCTCCCGAATGACGCAATGAAAACACACCCACGGCGCCAGGTGCACAAGTCTGTGGATGTTCGTGAACGGTTGGCGTTTCTGGCACTAATTTGCTCAGGGCTCGCCTGGGCTTGTCACAGGAAACTCTTCTGTTCTCCTCCAACTTTCTAATTGAGTCAAGGCTAGTTTTGTTTTGTTTTGTTGCTGTTGTTATAAGGCTCACGGATCCGTTTTGGGTCAAGCTCGCAATGACAAGGACTCTTAGCTCTTGAGCCCAGGGGAGACGATTAATTACGCAGTGTTCCGTTCAGCGGTGTGCTCCTGGCGGTTAGCAATTGTTTGTTTTTTTTCATGTGTCTTTCCTCCCATCCTTTAACGCTTGTCCAGTTACAGACCAAGCGGAACGCTGTCACAGCCCATGTCCCCAACTCCTAGGGAGCAGCTACTTTGTCACCATGCTGATTATGCACCAGCCGCAAGCTGACCTTGGAATCGTTCAAAACTCCACCCGTGTGCAAGACTTGGGGCACTAAGGTCAAGTCAGACCCCTACAGAGTTCAGGGTCAAAGAACCTGGAGAACCAACCACTTTGTCTTATTTTTCTTTCTTTCTTTTTTTACTTTTGATTTTCTTCTTCTTTTTCTTTTCTTTCTTCTTTTTTTTAGGGGGTTACCGAGGATTGAACTCAGGGGCACTCGACCACTGAGGCACATCCCCAGCCCTATTTTGTGTTTTATGTAGAGACAGGGTCTCACTGAGCTGCTTAGGGCCTCGCCATTGCTGAGGCTGGCTTTGAACTTGCGATCCTCCTGTCTCAGCCTCCCAAAGTGCTGGGATGACAGGCGTGCCCCACCGCTCCCAGATAAGACATTTATTTTATAATGACTTTTAAGTCAGAAAGGGATGTGGGGAAGATGACCGTTTAAAAACATCTGGAAAGCAGCTGCTGGGATGTTGCGACTACAATAGGTTAAAAATGGGAAAAAGTGAAATTTGACCATCACATTTGTGAATGCTATCCGTGAGGGAGGGAATGACCGCCCAGGAATAGATAATTCCTGAACACAGACTGCAATGAAAACCAGGAGAAATGTTAGGTTACAATGTAACATTTTCCCAGTGCTGTTAAGATAAGTAGGTTCACTTAGTATTAACATGTAACATTGTAACATTGTAATCTGGGCTTGATATTTTCCTTGAGCAAATTTTAGCTCCCCTTTGATAATTCACTCTACCAGCTACAAGCGAGGGCAGATCCTCTTTGTGCATTTATATTCACACCTGAGATACAGTCGGAAGTGCTTCAGGAAATTCCTCAGCATCGTTGGGATATTCCCGGGAGGGGCTCTCTTAGTAATGCCACGTAGCTAACGTCTCTGAGCTCCTAGATGCAGCGTGTGCGTGTGGGTTTTTAAGTGTTTGTGCAAACTACATGAACCAATAATTATGCATTCGGTATCATCTTTAGATTTTTTTTTTCAGTCAGCAAAAATAAAAGCCATTTAATGTCTGAGCATTAAAGGTAAGATGAAAATAAAATTAGACTTTTGGACAGAAGTTCTTTTGAAACAGCTAGAGCTTTTCCCCCTCTCTCTCTCTCTGTTTTTACAGTCTAACCCAGGGCTTTATGCATGCTAGGCTTTCCACCTGGGTCCCATCAGAAATTCATTAGAAGATTTGTTTCTTTAATTGCACTTTTCTAAATGCAAGAATAACCTGTTTTCTCTGTTCCAACTATTATTAAGTGTGTGTTTCACACATAAGACAAAAATATTAATTGCTTTCTGATTGGGGCATGCAAAACAGCTCATGGGTCTAAGACTAAAGCACATTTAGCAAATGTGCTTATCTGTTATGTGTATGTTTCAGTCCTTGACAAGAGTGGGATTATTTCCGTTCCTGAGGAATTGCAGACAAAATCCATTGAACATGTAGTTGTAAAAACAGGGTATAGTGTTGGGCGCAGTGGTGCACACCTGTCATCTCAGCAGCTAGGGAGGCTGAGGCTGGAGGATGGCAAGTTCAAAGCCAGCCTCAGCAATGGTGAGGCTGTAAGCAACTCAGGGAGACCCTGTCTCTACATAAAACACAAAATAGGGCTGGGGATGTGGCTCAGTGGTCGAGGGCCCCTGAGTTCAATCCCTGAAAATGATTATAGTCATAAAAAAAGGAAAATATGCAATGAAAATTACCACCCCCTTCTCCACCAAGAAATAGATATTTACAAAATATGTTTCGAGAAAAATATTCATCAAATAGACGCAGTTAATATTTATAGGGATGCACACTTGAGGATTTCTCAGTCTGATTAACAGCATATCAGGAAGCTTGCAGGGTGATGATTATGTGAGCAATTGGATGAGAAGTCACCTGTATTTGCTCTATCAAGATGATTTTTCTTTGATTAGACTAATTTCAGGTATAGAAATCCAGCTTAATTGGATCTGGAGCACCCGCTTTCAGTAGCGTTCCATGAAAGTCTAAATTTATCCTCACCAAGGAATCATAATGTGTGTCATCTCCAGTTCACGTATCAAGGACTCTTATTCCAGTTCGGCTCCTGATCACTGCAAATGAGATAATTCATGTTACATCGATTGGATTTTTTTCCTCTTAGTGAGATGTTGTGAAATTGGCACTTAGCCCTGGCTTCCGCCTTTGGCTCATGATAGGACTGGAGGTCCTTCCTCCCTGAAGGGGCTGTTCATTCTCGAGGGCAGGATGAACGCCAGTGGTCCAGGATGGCTTGAATTCCAGAGAACCTGGTAACCATCGCCACCTTGGCCCTGATCACATGCGTTACTGTATCGAATGCCTGGTATATTCCACTTTATAAGAGAAAAAAGGTTTATCTGGTCTCACAGTTTTGAAGGTTTCGGGCCACATGTGGTTCATCTCAGTGCTTTAGGCACTTTGGTGATGCTGAACATCATGGCAGGGATCTCCTGGTATACCAAAGGTGCTCATTTCATGGCTGGAGAATTTTTTTTTTTTTTTTTTTTAAAGAAAGAGAGAGAGAAAAGAAAAGATCAGGTTCTCACATTCTCCTGCCAGGACCTGACATGTTCCAACTAAGCCCCACCTCTTAAAGGGTCCACCACCTTCCAATAATTTGGTGCTATTAGACTAAGTTTTCAACCCATGAGCCTTTAAGGGTCATTAAACTTGCAAATTATAACATCATTTTTCTCGTTTAGCCAGATGCAAAGGACGGATAATGGTAGTTCTATGCGTGACACCAGGGGTCATGTTGGAAGAGGAAGGCTTTTACAAGAAATGCAAGCATGTAGAGAAGACTTCCTGCAGATGCAGGAGCCGTCTTTATGGAAAGAGGAGAAGTGTGTGCTGAGCAACCCCCTCGGGAGCAGTTTTGAGCATAACGTGAGTTTCCTTATCATTTCATTTCTCTTGGATCCTTGTAGGTACAGCCCTTTGTTATGACCCCTTTCAATGAATTGTGTAGAGTGTATTTGAGGTTTACGCGATGAACGTACAGGATATGCGTAGAACAGAACATTTACTCTAGTGAAACAGATTATCGTCTATCATCTCACATCCAGTTCCCATTTAGAGTGAGCCCCAAAGAACCATGTGTTCATAGCTGGCTCCCCTAGGTGGCGCTGTTGGGAGGTGTTGGATCCTTTAAGAGGTGGGGCTTGGTGAGAGGTATTTAGGTCATTGGGGGTGTGGTCTTGAAGGGGCTCCTGGAACCCAGCCCTTCCTTTTTCTCTCTCTCACTTTGTTGCCCAAAATGAACAGGTTCAACCCACTGCGAATTTCCCACCATCTTCAAAACTGGGAGTCCATTTAAACCCTTCCTCTTGATATGTTGGTCGTCTCAGTTATTTGTTAGAGCAATGGAAAGCTCAGTAAACACGGTGACTTTATTTTTATTGGATTTAATTAACTAATTTTGGGGTGAAGGGAGCAGCTAAACATCTCCTTATTTTGCAAAATTCCCTGAGACAATATAATTGTATTAACTCTAGTGCTCATGGGAAATATTAGATCTCTAGACCAGTGCATCCTACAGTATTGTGATTTTTTTATCCTTTCACTCACATTTCATTTCCTACACCCTCCTCCCACACACCTGGTGACCAATGGGATATTTACCATGTTGGTATCATTAATCTTTTTGTTTTCATGTATCACACATAAGTGCAAATTACACGAAGTTCAACTTTCTGTGTCTGCCTAATTTCCTTCAGCCAAATGTCCTGCAGAGTTATCCATATAGTGTCAATGGCTATGTTCCCTCTTCTGGAATCCTTAATGATATTCTCTCCCTCACACACACACACAGACAGATTGAAAATTCCTACTCCAAAATTCTTAAGTCGACACAAATATTCCCAAATCGGAAAACCTCCCAAATCTGCGACTCTTGTGGTCCGAAAGCATTTCAGAGAAGGGAGGTACAACCTGGATCCCATTTTCTTTATCTACTTACCCGTTTATGGACAATCCGGTGTGTCCACAGCTTTCCTGCGCATGTGTTGGCTGTGTTCCATTTCATCGTTGGGGACCCGGCTGCCGGGAACATGGGTATGCAGGGGTCTCTACAGGAGGGTTATTTTATCTCCTTTGGATGTGTGTTCATGAGAGGGATCGGTGGATCATCTGTTAGTTCCATCTTTAATTTTATTATTATTATTATTATTATTTTTGGTTCTAGGGATTGAACTCAGGGGCACTTGACCACTGAGCCACATCCCCAGCCCTATTTTGTGTTTTATGTAGACACAGGGTCTCACTGAGTTGCTTAGCACCTCGCCATTGCTGAGGCTGGCTTTGAACTCGCGATCCTCCTGCCTCAGCCTCCCAAAGTTCTGGGTGCCCTGCTCCCTCTTTAATCTTTTTAGGAATCTTCGGGCTGTTCTCCACAATGGTGGCGCCCATCCACAGTCCAGCCACCATGTGGGGTAACTTTCAACGCATGGAATATAATTTTGCTCCACCTCAGTATCCAGACCATCACCCAGGTCTCATGGAAAAAGCGGTAAAAATCCTACACCCTTTGCTGTCTTGGACGAGCTCACATGATCTTCATTCCAATAACTCTGGAATCTGGATTTCTAATAAATGTGCTTTGGTCAGAGCTTCAACGAGCATTTCCCAGATCCACTTTAGTTACGGAAAACCCGATTAGTTTGTCGGTGTTCCTGGTAACATCTCTTAAGGTCTGAGGACATTTCGAGGAACGCTTTGTTCAAAACGGCTGCCTGAATACAGAGCATTTACTCGACGTGGGGTTTAAGTCAATCAGCTTCAAATGAGATGAAGACGGGTCGACGTGATTTCTTCCCGATCCAATTTATACGACATATGTTTGGACTCTTCTCTCCAATGTCATGAAACCAGAAATTACTGGACAACTTCTCTGCAGTAAGTGAATGAGCGAGACCTGAGAGAATGCGCGCACGTTATTTTTTCAACTGTATTTTTTTATTAGTGCGTTGAAGTTACACACAGTCGTGGGGTTGATTCAGACACGATCCTGCGTGCACGGGATATAATTTGCTCAAATTAGGAAATAATTACTAGAATTTTCTTGTCTGCCTGTGTTTCTGCTTTGAAATCCTGGCCCGCTTTCCCTATTTAGCTTCGTGGATGAGACAAAGTGTGTTGAAATGTTGCTTAGTTTTCCTTCTTTACTAGAATGCAAAACTTATAAATGTAACAAGATTTTCTAGTCCTTGTTATGGAATAAATTGTATTCCCCAAAATATGCAAAAAATAAAATAAAATAAAATATGCATCTTGAAGAGTTTCAAAGGATGACTGGTGTAAAATGAGGTCCCCAGGGTGGCTCTCACCCCACAGGACTAGGGTCCTCATAAGAACAGGAGACGAGGACCCAGACGCACACAGAGGGACCACCCTGTGAGGACCCAGGGAGAAGACGGCGTCTGCAAGCCCAAGAGAGAGGCCTCAGGAGGAGTCAGCCTTGCCCACGCCTGGACCTCGGCTTCCAGCCTCTAGAACTAATATAGGGAGGCTCCTCCTGCCTCTCCAGCTCCTGGGGCTCCAGGCGGCCCTGGGCTGGTGGCCCCGTCCCTCCAGTCTCTGCCTCCATCTCCACGGGGCTCCTCCCCTGTGTCTGTGTCCCCTCTTCTGTCTCTTGGGAGGACACGGCCATTGCACGTGGGCCACCCTGACCCAGGAGGAGCTCCTCTCAGGATCCTCCACTAACGACCTCTACAGAGACCCTGTTTGCACACAAGGTACCACTCACAGGTTCCAGGGATTGGAACACAGACAGATCTTTTGGACTGTCACCCATGAAGTCATTGGGGTCGATGGTGTGTTGGGGACAACATCCTTGACCCTGTTATATATTGACATTGGAAGCCTTGGGAAGCAGGAGCAGGTCATTTATGGGTTCTTTCTAGTTATACATGACAGCAGAATCCATTTTGATATGATTTGCTTAGCACCTCGCTGTGGCTGAGGCTGGCTTTGAACTCGTGATCCTCCTGCCTCAGCCTCCCAAAGTGCTTGGATGACAGGCGTGCGCCACTGCGTCCTGGTAGGATGGTTTTCTTTAGATACCACCTCTGGCATCCTGAAGCCGCATCCTCTCCTCTCAATCCGGGGGGCTTCGTCTGACATGCTCACAATCATATCTGACCCCAACTCAGAGACGCCCCATGCACCTTTCAATGGCTGCTTGTGCGTTTCCATACTTATCTCATTTAATCCCACGTACACATGCTCAGCAACGGAGCTCTAGCCAGACAAATCCACCCTAAGTACTAGAAGGTAAAATGGGAGAGAATTTGCTTGTGGTTGGGAGATGCCATGTTCCCCAAAGGTCTGTGTGTGAGAAGCTTGGTGCCCACTTGGTTGGGATTGGGAGGAGGCAGACTAACCTCTACTAGGGAGTCCAAGAGTCTGGAGAAACCTTTCCTCCTTATAAGCGGATTATCGCAGGTGTTTCTTCCACGCGGATGGAAACCTGACCAACAGAATAAGAGCAAGAACTTCTAGCACTGGCGTTTCTGTGATCAACCTGAACAACTCCGAGGAGGGAACCTGTATTTTGCCTCATGATTCCATTGTTTTCGAACATAATGAGCTGAGCCTGTTGTTCCGGGGACCAAGGTGACCAAGAACAAAATGGCGGAAGGGTGCAATGGAAGATGGCTGCTCCATTCCCAGAAGGCAGGGTCCCGAGCGAGGAGGAGAGGGTAAGGGTCCACAGGGCAGATGCACCTTCCAGGGGAGCCCCCAGTGACCCACCTGCCGCAGCCACACACCACCTTTTAGAGTGACCACCCAGTCAGTCCATTCAAACCAGGATGGACTGAGTAGGTCTCAGCTGTCACCTGCAGTCAATCTCCTCTAAATATTCCAGGAGCTGTGGAGGGACACCTCATGTCCATGCCAGGAAATCATCCAAAGACACCAATGTCACTTGGTACAGCATCCGTGGACAGTATTTTACCATGAATGGACAGTTTTCAAAATGTCTTTTTTTTTTTGGTACTGGGGATTGAACTGAGAGTCACTCGACCACTGAGTCACATCCCCAGCCCTATTTTGAGTTTTATGTAGAGACAGGGTCTCACTGAGTTGCTTAGCACCTCGCTGTGGCTGAGGCTGGCTTTGAACTCGCGATCCTCCTGCCTCAGCCTCCCTAAGTGCTGGGATTACAGGTGTGGCCACCGCACCTGGCTCAAAATGTCTTCACTGTAGAATTCAAACACCGTCATCACAGAAGGAGGACATGGGGATGGAATGGTCTTGTTTTGCAGTTAAAATCAAGATACTCGTCCGTGGAGATGTCCCTGAGCATCTCCTAGGAAGTTGCCACTTGCTGGTTGAACCTGAGGGTGGGAGATGCCGTTCACCCACGGCTGTTCTCGAACCCAGGCCTGGGATGGGTGGGGAAGTCCATGCCCATGTTTTCTCAGCATCGGAATCTGAAACAGAGTCTGACATCACCTCGCGCGCGTGACAGGTGATCGGTGATGTTCACAAGAGCCACGTGGCATTTCCCAGTGATCACAGATGACACCACACGAGCTCAGAACCCATTGTGGATCCCAGCCCTCCACCTTTTGGTGCTGACGCTGTGTCTTCCAGCATCTGAAGGAGCTGGCTGAGTAGCCCACAGGCGGGGTCCTTGTGGGTCACTGGCTCATTGGGGAGTCATTTACGCCTTCGAGGCCAAGTTTATGCCAGGGTCCCAAGGCAGCGGTATTAATTACCCTTCCTTAAGATCGACAATTTTCAGGGTGTTATCAAGAAATGTAATTAGGTTACAGAAAACCACGGACAAGCACTTAGTTCCGAACACTGCACTTTTGGCACATGGAAGGAACTTCAGCTGGGGACATTTCCAAAATGCCCTGTGGTTTATTTACTTGTGAACGCTTTTGCAGATACTGCATCCTCAAAAGGCAGCATTTGCTTGGTTTTATGTTTCCAGATGTGTATTATTTCTAGTTTTTGGTTTTTTTTGTTTTCCCCAGAGAGCATCAAAAGAGAAGAGAGAGAGACAGAATCAGATGTGTTCATGAACAAAGAGAGAGGTAGAGATTTTTAGGTGCAAAGAGATGGAGATACATGAATATAATATACTGAATATAACAATATAAACGAATGGAATCTATGTAGTTTACATATGTATAAATATCAGGGTTCTGACACTATTACATATACACAGACTTTCTTCTATGTATAAAATCCTAAATACACACAGGAACACATGCATTTTAATCAATTGGCATCAAAAAATGGAATCTAAGCCGGGCACGGTGGCACACGCCTGTCATCCCAGTACTTAGGGAGGCTGAGACAGGAGGATCGCCAGTTCAAAGCCAGCCTCAGCAAGGGCGAGGCTGTAAGCAACTCAGTGAGACCCTGTCTCTACATAAAACACAAAATAGGGCTGGGGATGTGGCTCAGTGGTCGAGTGCCCCTGAGTTCAATCCTTGGTACCAAATAAAAAAAAAAAAAGAAAAGAAAAAAGCAAATGGAATCTATTCAGTCATGCTGCATGTCCATTCTACAACTAAACATATGCTCATCTAAAATATCACCGATTCGTTAAGCTAAGAGGTCTCTTATCAAGATTGATCCAAACTTAGTAGGTACAACCCCATCACGGATCCAGTCACAGGGACCTTCGAGGAGACATTGGCTATGCCTTCCAAAATCACATTTGTTTATTAGGAAGACTTTGATCTGACAAAATTATCGATAAGGATATTGGAACAAGAAACTTAAGAAAGTGAAATAGTCAGATGAGTTTTTTTTTGTTTTGTTTTTTTGGGGGGGGGTTTTGCATCAGAAATTGAACTCAAGGATACTCGACCACTGAGCAACATCCTCAGCCCTTTTTTATTTATTATTTTATTTTGAGACAGGGTCTGTCTAAGTTACTTAGGGCTTTACTAAATAGCTGAGGGTAGCCTCCACCTTGTGATCCTCCTGCCTCAGCCTCCTGAACCACTGGGATTATAGGCATGCACCACCACACCTAGCTATTTCTACGTGACGTATTGAGAAACCTGATCCTTCAACTGGTAATTAAAATTAGGAAGATAAATATGAAGCACATTGAAAAGATGATTCCATTCATTTCCATTGCACCACCCAACACCAGGGATCAAGACACCATTGTTAATATTCCACTATCCCCACCCCACCTTATATACCCCGCTTGCAGATGACATCATAAACTCCTGCACTATGGTCTCAGCTGACCTCAGGGCTGGTGGTCATGTGACGGGCATGATTTCCTTCCTCGCTCACATGTAGCCACCCAGCTGCCTAATTTCATGGTACCATTTTTTTCCCCCCAGCCAATGTGACTCTCTAAGTCTAGGACATTATGCAGCCAGATAGGTTTTGGGAAAATGAAAAAGCTCCTGGATTTGTCACCCGAGTGGTCTGACCGCTATCGATTTTCTGAGCGCCAACCAGCTGCTGGACTTTGTTCTTCGTGCCACATGCAGCGATGGACAGTTTCACTTGAATTTTAGGTGAGTCTCCTCTAAGGCTGAGAGTCATCCTGAGCAAACAGGCGCCGTCCTCCCTCTAAGGAACTAGGAGTCATCAAGCCGGATTGGAGAGGCGTCACAATACCCAGCGCCGCGGCAGCAGAATCCAAGAAGGGATTCAACGACAGAGTCTTAGGGAAGACTTCATGGCGGACTTACTGGCAAAGCCTGCAGAGAAAGAGACCCTTGGCCATTATATAGAAAGAGTGGCCTGGGACGGCAGGTCCAGAGAGATGGGGACACAGGACAGGACGGTCAGCGGAGGGGAAGAAACACACAACTGAGGGCAGAGGCTGCTCTATCCATTATAATAAGAGAGGGAGGCACGAGGAGGATAATCCTCACAGGTCAATGCATCTGAGCTGCCCACCGGGGATCCAATCTCTAATCCATGGTGGCTTTGGAACTGAGCCACATCCCCAGCCTTTTTTTATTTTTATTTTTTATTTTGAGACAGGGTCTCACTAAGTTGCTTAGGTGCTCGCTAAGTTGCTAAGGCTGGCCTCCAAGTTGGAGACCTCCTGTCTCAGCCTCCTGAGTTGCTGGAATAACAGGTATGCACCACTGCACCCGGGTACGCATATATATAATATATATAATATATATTTTTATACATCTCTCTGTGTGTGCATATATATACACATTATCTCAGCTGATGTCAGGTATGACATATGTCTGTATATATTTATATTTCTATGTGTATACATGTGCCCACATCTGTACACAGGTGCAGCAAGGTGCATACCTATGCATATACACATACAGGTAATGAAGATATATATGTATATCAATGTAGCCCAAGTGGGGCAGGTTATACCTTCCAGGCTGCATAACTTCTCTGTCTCATGTTTCTACAAAGCAAAGCTCACAAAATAGCTCCTTTCCTACAACAAATCTCCATTTTTAAGTGGCGTGTGCTCATGTCAATCACCGACTGGGAGCAGAGGACTCAATCGTGGAACGGGGGTGGATTGCAGGGAGAGCAGCCCGGGATCCCCTCCTGAGACCGTGCATATGGGTATAAAAGAGGACCCGCCTTCGCCAAGAAGGAGAAAGTTCTTCCTTTTTCCCCGGCCTCACTCCCGGCAGCTGTTAATGGAGGGGATTTTAGTCAGTTTTCCATTACTATAACAAAACACCTGAGAAAAACAGCAAAGGAGGAGCAATTCATTGTAGCTTCTTGCTTTATTGTATTATTTAAAATTTCTCTGTTCTCCCTGCAGAGCCTATGAATCTGTAGACAGAAGATATATTAGTTCTTCCACTTCAATTTCTTCTAATTTATACAGGCATAGTCCTCTCAATATATTTATAGTTTAGAGAAAATTTATATTTTAGATGGTTACATAATTTATATGTTCTCCTCTTAAAGAGGAAAAGGATACTTTTACCACACTGATCTTGTATTCACTCAATAAATTTAGTGGAAAATGTCCTGAAGTCATCGCTACTTGCATTAGCAAGAGAATGACACCCAAGAAAAGTCACACTGTGGGACACACTGAGTCTAGTGAGAAAAATGCGTAAAAGAAATAATGACTTCCGGGGTCCATGGTGTGCACCTGTCATCCCAGTGGCTCGGGAGGCTGAGACAGGAGGATTGCGAGTTCAAAGCCAGCCTCAGCAATGGCGAGGCCCTAAGCAACTCAGTGAGACCCTGTCTCTACATAAACACAAAATAGGGCTGGGGACGTGGCTCAGTGGTCGAGGGCCCCCGAGTTCAATCCCTGGTACCCCAAAAAAAAGACTTTTTCTTCTGAATTAGGTTTAATATTCTCATTTAGAAGCAATAAAGATTATTCCCTTTTAAATTTGCAGTTTATAAATTTTTGAAAGTATGAATATCTGTATTTTCAAGCCAAAAAAAAAAATTCTTGGTGATTTTCAGAATGTCATAAATCCACAATAATAATTATAGTGAATTTGGAGAGAAAATTATGTCTGGTAATCTTTTCTCCTGCAAATGTAGCCCATTCTCCTGGCTTCAAACATCTTGAGAACTAAGCTGCTTTAAATCAATGGCTCACTTTTTAGTAAAAAATAAACTTGGAGTTGATATTACAATTTTTATTTATTTTCTCTTCTTCTGATTGAATTTGCCCTTAGATTGTCTGCTCCTATTCTTAATTGTAATAATACGTTAAAACCCATTTTCTACCAAATTCAACTTGTTTGTTGACATAAATGTTAGGTTCTGATTATCTATTGGACCATATTTTTGAAAACAACCTATTTTTGTGTTGAAATTCCAATTTTGCCCATTTACTGTGAGGAATTTGTATTTTGTACAGACACCTAAACCTAGCTGATGCTCACATATGCATCACCTCTGTATATTTTTTTTAAAAAGTACGTCAACTAATAATCTCTGTAAAAGCTAAGTGGATTGCATTTCAGATAACAAAAAAATAAAAAATATTAAATATTATATGATTATTAGTAGCATTATTATTATTATTAGCCCTACTTTTTAAAGCTTGTAGTCAGACTTCTATTTCTTGAATTATTTGGCTCCTTTTTTTTTTTTTTTTGGTACTGGGGATTGAACCCAGGTGCACTCGACCACTGAGCCACATCCCCAGCCCTGTTTTGTGTTTTATGTAGAGACAGGGTCTCACTGAGTTGCTTAGCGCCTCGCCATTGCTGAGGCTGGCTTTGAACTTGTGATCCTCCTGCCTCAGCCTCCAGAGCTGTCGGTTTTCCTTCTCTTTCTTAATTATGAGACTAACACTTTGTTTTTCTATTTTGCTTTACATTTCTCCTGCAAGTTCTCTGTTCCTTTAGCAAGCGCTAGTGCTTAAGCATAGATATTCAAGTATTCATATCAGCAAGTGTTTGCATTGATATTAACAAATATTGGTATTAATATTAGCAAATGTGAGTTTCAAGTAAGAGCAAGTAATTAGCATTTAAGTGTTAAGTATTAGTACGTTAAATGTAACACCCCTGTGGCAGAGGGCTAGAACTGTTTCTCATGCTGCCCTGCTGAATATCCCTGATTCAAGCATTTTCAAATAAAAATCTTTTTTTTTTTTTTTTTTTAATAATCAAACTGAATTGAGGTCTAGATACACAATACCACTTTGGGCAGCCCAGAAAGCCTGTCCTGGTTAATTTGTCCCATTTTCTAAGCCTGGTCCTTGCACGTTGGGATATCTGGGTGAGAGCTTTTGCTGAGGTCCTGCTCCTCGGGAGCCAGAGGCCGGTTTTCCTGGCCCTCCTGAGTGTCAATATTAACCGCACTTAAATGGAGCCTGTAAGCTGAGGTTTGCTGTGAAGCAAACACTGAACGAGTTTGCAATCCATTTGCTCCAGCGACTTCTATTCCGAGCGGTTCCTATCAGCATCGATGAGCTGCGTCTGCTTGCGAATCTCCACCCTTGCAAACAGTGCTGGGGACAGCTGAGCTGCTCAGATGCAGCCCCTGGAGTCCGTGGGCCTCCCTGTGGAGGCTGCTCAGATGCAGCCCCAGGAGTCCCAGGTTCTCACCATGGAGGATGCTTTCAGGACACCTCACCTCTGAGCATCCTGATCGGCACCAGGTCACCTGGCTGGCGCTGTCCTGTTGATTCTCCAGCCAGGGAAAAACATCAGTATTCGGATGAGGCTGCAGAAAGTTCTGCAAAAGGAAACATAAGCTAGACATCGTTTTCTAAAATATGTCTTAATTTTGTCAAAAAAGGTTCTCCTCCACATTTTCTCACATGCATTTTTTTTTTTTTTTTTTGGGTGAGACTGCCCTTGATATCACTGCTTGACACAATTAACGAGAGCGATTTATAAAGCTCTCCTACGTGACAGTCTAAGTGTGTCCCCCATTGACGGCACCCCTAATGGTTGTAATTTAGTAGGTGCAAAATGTTCAGACTGTGTACAGCGTAATTTGGGTGATTTTTTTTCTAAGTTTCCCAGATATTTATTAACATTGTTTCACCCAAAAATACTGTGAAACCTAAATGGTTAGTTTAGCCATCCATCCATAATACAAATGGCGCTAATGTATTTAAATAAATATTCTTCTTCTTGTTTTGAAATCTGGGGTGCTTACCCACTGAGCCACCTCCCTAGCCCTTTTTATTTTATTTTTATATTTTATTTATTTTTCTATATTATATTATATTTTACATTATAATATATTTTATATTATAATATATTTTGTATATTATTTTATATTTATATATTATATTTATTTTTATATATTTTTTATTTTTATTTTGGGTCTGGCTGAGTTGCTCAGGGCCTCGCTAAGTTGCTGAGGCTCGCCTCCAACTTGAGATCCTCCTGCCTCAGCCTCCCAAGCCATTGGGATTACAGCGTGCACCAATGTGCTTCGATCAATAAATGTTCTTCACAAGCCATTAAGACAATACTTAATCTCGGCTTCTAGTGCTGAAAGGTTCAGAGTCGTTCTTACATGGCTGTTTTCTACCTGCTTCTCCTATCCATTTCCTGTTGACCCGTGTGGATCTTTGCTAGTGAGTGTGGACCGGATATCCTCCATGAAGCACCCGATCAGCAGCCGTCTTGCCGTAGGTAAGAGTCGGCATTGATGCTGTTTTGCCAAGGGAAGACGGTGTCCTGGGCAAGACATCTTGCAGTTTCCAGTACCAGACTCCGAAGGCTTTTTTGGAGAACTCCGGACCTTGATTGTTGCTCAATGAGTTCCAAAGAATGATGATACTGGAGCCTTAAAACCCGAGAGAGGAGGAAATTCACATGGCAGCTCCCGCCTGGGGACTTTCTCTTCTGCACAGTCATGTGCAACCTGCTGCAGACAGAAACGTTTCAAAAAATAAACGTATTTTTCTCATCTGCCCTGAACACGTGCAAATTCTATTCTATTTTTTTTTCTTTTCTTTCTTTTTTTTTTTTTTTTTGGTACCAGGGATTGAACTCAGGGGCACTCAACCACTGAGCCACATCCCCAGCCCTATTTTGTGTTTTATGTAGAGACAGGGTCTCACTGAGTTGCTTAGCACCTCGCCATTGCTGAGGCTGGCTTTGACCTCGCGATCCTCCTGCCTCAGCCTCCCAAAGTGCTGGGATTACAGGCATGCACCACCGCACCCGGCTTGTATTCTTTTTTTTAAAATTTATTTTCTATTTGTTCCAGTGGGTTCTCCGTGACAGTGGAAGGCACTTGGGCACATCCCACATGCATGGAGCATAACCTCTCATCCTTCTGGTTGGACAGGATGTAGAATCACACGGTCGTGTGGTTATATGTGCACATGGGGCGATTAAGTTCACTCATAGTTGCTGGTGGGACTGCAAATGGGGGCAGCCACTCTGGAAAGCAGGATGGCGATTCCTAAGAAAACTTGGAAAGGAACCACCATTTGACCCAGCCATCCCACTCCTCAGTCTACACCCGAAGGACTTAAAAACAGCAGACAACAGGGACGCAGCCACTTCAATGTTTATACCACCTCAATTCACAACATATAAACTGTGGAACCAACCTAGATGCCCTTCCAGAGATGAACGGATAACGAGACTGTGGTATAGACAGAATGGAATATTACTCAGCCATGAAGATGAATGAAATGATGGCATTTGCAGTAAACGGATGGAGCTGGAGAACATCATGCTAAGTGAAATAAGTCAGTCCCCCAAAACCAAAGGCTGAATGTTCTCTCTGATATTCAGATGCTGATTCACAATAAGAGGAGTGGGTAGGGAACAAACTATCTTCTCATTGTTCCCTAAACGAACAGTTTAACAGTCATTCACAGAGCACTTACGTTGCATTGGGACTTATAACTAGGTCCCATGATTTAAAGCGTGCGGGGAGAACACCGCGTCATTTCCTGTAAGGAAGTGGAGCATCTGCGACTGGCCTCTGAGCAGGCGCCTTGGATACCCAGTGACGGCTGCACTCTGGGCAGGGGGATTGGGTGTCCAGCTGGCAGGTAAAATCCTCCCTGGGATCTTGGCTCCAGAGATGGAGTAGAGCTTTGGCCCTTTTTCCATCCACTGGGGTGGCCTGGGGATGGCAAAGTGGGTCATCGTGGGGGGACGATCTCTTTCGAGTCTCCGCTGTTCTTTTTTGCAGAAGGGAAATGCAGGGTCTGTGGCCAAGGAGCAGGAAGGGGTCAAGAAGAGGGAGACCAGGGGGACTCCAGAGGAACTAAGGGTCTTCTAACTAAGGCAAGCCAAGGTGACCCAATGTCACCTGGGGAGAGAGCGTTAGGAATGCGATGGGGTATCAGGCAGGTCACGTGTTGACCGACAGGGGATCTCACGACCACTGGGTATTTTACTTTATTTTATTTATTTTTTGGTACCAGGATTGAACCCAGGGGTGCTTAGCCACTGAGCCACATCCCCAGTCCTTTCAATATGTCCTTTAGAAACAGCATGTTGCTCAGTTGCTTACGGTCTCGCTTAGTAGCCGAGGCTGGCCTCCAACGTGTGATCCTCCTGCCTCAGCCTCCCAAGCCGCTGGTATTACAGGCGTGCATCCCTGCGCCTGGTTGGGCTTGTTTTGTTTGTTTCATTAGCTTCCGTGCTTTTGCGTTGCCAAAATCCCGTTTCCGGTACAGTAATGGCAGATGGGGCGGAGAAAACAGCTGTGCCCTTAATATGTTGGAATCTCCGCCAAATCCTGGCCCTTGGGGATCGTGAGCTCCTGACTTTGCCTGGGCCTCCGAGGGCGTCAGGGAACCTCTTACCTGCGGCTCCCGTGTGCAGGCGTCCCTGTGTTGGTACTTTAGTCCCCAGGGTCCTCTGTGGATGGAATGCACCCAGCACGTAATAAATGGAAAGAGAACAAGGAAAGAAAGAGAGAGAACCTTCTATAAATGTCCTCAAAACATCATTTCATGCCCTGTTTATTTTTTGTTGTTTAATAAATCTATTTCTTGTTTTTATTTGTTCATTTTTTAAATTTGTTCTGATGAGCTCTCCCTGGCAGTGGAAGGCACTTGGACGCATCCTACATACATGGAGCGTATCTCCTCATGTTTCTGGTTGGACAGGATGAAGAATCACATGGTTCTGTAGTCACATATGCATGTGGGGTGACAATGTCTGGCTCATCCCACTCTCCTTCCTACCCCAGACCCTGCCTCCCTTCACTCCCCTCTGCCTAATCCAAAGCACCTCCATTCTTCCCTAGCCCCCCACCTTATTGGAATTAGCATCCACTTATTTGAAAAAACATTCAGCCTTTGGTTCTTTGGGATTGGCTTCTTTCACTTAGCATGATATTCTCCAGCTCCATCCATTTATCTGTAAATGCCATCATTTCATTCCTCTTCATGGCTGAGTAATATTCCACTGCATATATGTATATGACAGTTTCTTTATCCATTCCTCTGTTGAAGGGCATCTAGGTTGGTTCCAGAGCTTAGCTATTGTGACTTGAGTTGCTATAAACATAGAAGTGGCTGTGTCACCATAGCAGGCTGATTTTCAATCTTTTGTCTATAAACTGAGAAGTCAAAGGGTTGCATTCCAAGTTTTCCAAGGCGTATTTTGTCATCATTCAAATATTTTAAATATTTATATATATTTTTTTCTTAGCAAAATGTACTTCGTTCTACAGTGAATTATGACATTTCAGATGCACCACTTGGTAATTAGCTGATGGGTTTCTCCTTGGAGAATCTCGGTGAGCCCTATCTAACGAAGGCCTGGTTGGTAGGGACTGGCTGTCTTTGGAACACGCAGCTCCTTGTCCCCGTGATCCAGGCACCAAGTCACTGATGAATGTGATGCACCGCGTGTTCTCGGTTTGTACCTACAAGAGAACACCACCAACCTCCTGAGAGACAGGAACGCGGAGTCCTTGGCACATGCACTGTAGTTTCCCCACCACACATTTTTGTAGAAAGTGACCAGTCGAAATCCACGGCATGGATTCAGTTTTTTTTTTCCCCCCTATAATTCCAAATCCATCCGAGCTACAGAACTGTGCAAGAAAAACCCAAACCCCAAGCACCAGCATCCTATGAAGGAGTTCTTTTTAAAAAACCTCCCTGGCCTCTTAAATGAGCACTCAGAACACAGAGGTTTAAATTCTCTTTTCGAGGAGCATCCACTGTTTCCATGGAAACGTCCATTTTCTCCTTCACCTGGACCCAGTTGAATTGATTCATTGTAATTCTTACTGTATTTTTCTTCTCTTTTTCTTGTACCGGGGATTGAACTCAGGGGCACTTGACCACTGAGCCTCATCCCCAGCCCTATTTTGTGTTTTATGTAGAGACAGGGTCTCACTGAGTTGCTTAGCGCCTCGCCATTGCTGAGGCTGGCTTTGAGCTCGCGATCCTCCTGCCTCAGCCTCCCTAAGTGCTGGGACGAGACGCATACCCCACCGCACCCGGCTAGTATATTACTATTGCTATTTTTTGATGCTGATTTCTATCCAGTGAGCTACATGCATCCCCATAGGATTTTTTTTTTAATTAATACTCAGTAACTATATATATATATTTATGGATTATGGTGTGATTTTTTTCAAACCATATATAAAATACGTGATAATCTGTTCAGGGTAAAAGGTGCATTTACCACCTCAGACATTGATTATTTCGTTGTGTTGGGATTTATGGACATTTAATAGTGATGTATATCAGTCATTCGGGTGCTCATTCCTCACGTCATCTGGGTCATTTTGTTTGTTTCATTCTTATGAACATTTCCTCTGAGCAAATGAGTAGGAAATGGTGACATAGAAAAATATATTGTGGGTCTACAGAGCAGTAAAAGCTCACTCCCTCTGTCTCTCCCTCCTTCTCTGTGTCTCTCTGGGTTACAGTTCAGCTACAAGAACTCCATTGTGCCCACGTGTGAAAAATTGATCATGGTCTAGTGATTGGGTTATGAGAGGTGTAACCTAATAGTGGATTAAACCACTTGAATGGACTCACTGGGTGGTGACTGCAGGCAGGTGGGTTGTGGCTGCAGGAGGGGGTCACTGGACTGTGCCTTTGGGGACTCTATCCTGTCCCTGGTGAGCAGAGCTCTCTCTGCTTCCTGGTGCCACGTCCTGAGCTGCTCTCCTCCTCCAGGCCCTTCCGCCATTTTGTTCTGCCTCACCTTGGGCCAGAGCCATGGAGTCGGCCAGCCATGGACTGAACCTCTGAAACCAGGAGCCAATAGAAACACTGTCCTCCCCTTTAGTTGTTATTTGGTTCACAGTAATGAAAAGCTATCTAGCACAATGTCCTTACAAAGAAAGAATAGAGAATATTATTTCTTTCACTTTCTTTCCCGACCCTGGGAGAACACAGTGAGAAGGTGGTCATGTGCAAGCTGGAAGGAATTCCTCATCAGAAGCCAACCCTCTAACATCCTAATCTTGACCTTCCAGCCTTCTGAACTGTGACTAGTAAATTCCCACAATTTAAACCACCCTGTCTCTGGTATTTTGTTATAGCAGCCTCAGCTGACTAATACACACTATGCATGTTAACAGTGACAGCCTTCAGAAGCCCTGAGTGAGAAACTTTTGCCCAGCAACCCATCAGAACTTCTTGCTACTATTGAGCCGCGACTTAAGGCTGGGAGATGAAGCTCTCCGAGATTCCTTCCACTTTTCCTCAATCCCTCACGACCACTGTTAGGAATTGCACTTTTTCAGATTCTGCGAATGAGTGAGGCCATACAGTGTGTGCCCTTCTCTGCCCGGCTTATCTCACAGAGCCTCCTGGTCTCCGGGGTCATGCTGACTCTCTTAAATGATGGGATTTCCTTTTCTTATGGGTGCACAGGATTCCAGGTGTGTTATGTGCCACCTTTTCTTTGCCATTGATGGGTTGGTGGGTGGTCAGCTTCATCACATAGCTTGGCTCCTGAGAAAAGCACTACAGTAATGGGAAGGGGGTCTGCTCGGCCAGGAGATCACATTTCCTTTGGAGAGTGTTATGGTTTGGATAGGAGGTGTCCCCCAAAAGCTCATGTGTGAGACCATGCAAGAAGGTTCTGAGGTAAAATGATGGGGTTATGAGAGGTGTAACCAGACCACTGGATTAATCCACTTTGATGGATTAACCTGGTGGTGACTGCAGGCAGGTGGAGTGTGGCTATAGGAGGGGGTCACTGGGCTGTGCCTTTGGGGACTCTATCCTGTCCCTGGTGAGCAGAGCTCTCTCTGTTTCCTGGTGCCACATCCTGAGCTGCTCTCCTCCTCCAGGCCCTTCCGCCATTTTGTTCTGCCTCACCTTGGGCCAGAGCCATGGCGTCGGCCAGCCGTGGACTGAACCTCTGAAACCATGAGCCCAAATAGACTTTCTGTCCTCTAGAATTATTTTTGTTGGGACTTTTGGTCACAGTGACAAAAAAGTTGAGTCAAACACTCTGTCTCTGCCCATGTGGACTTCACTTTTCCATCACATTCCCTCGAGACTATCTTGTTGGCCAGATCAAGCTGTTCCTGATGCTGTCTCTCTCGCACACTGGTGGAGATAATTTAGTGAACATTTGAATGGTTGATGAGAGGCAGACTCTGAGCCACAGGGGATGGTGCCTGCATGATAATAATGTCACCTCTGAGTCTCAAGAAGTCCTCATCCAGACGAAAACAGATACAGCTCACAGATAGGTACATGTAACACGCTGCCAGGAAACCGTCCTAATATTAAGAAAAGCACATTACGTTACCAGGGAGGTAGGCGTGATTGATTCTGCTTCAGGAAATCTTAGTTAAAATACATTTCTTGATTCTCATACCAACCTTGAGCAACCATTTACCTTGAGACAGGTTTCCTGAGTTAAAACGCAATTTCCTTTGTCGCATTATCTTAGAAATGCCAGCGGATTTTTATTTCAGTGTCGAAGGTTACAGTAACTGGTGTGTTTCTTCTGCTGTATAATCGTGCTGTGATCTGCACCTTCACGTTAAATTAACTTGTTAACTTGCTTTTGCAACAAAAATAAAAAAAAAAATAAAACAAAAAAAAATTCAGTAAATCTGGGTAAACCGAATCATTCCACAGCGTTAGTTTGAATACAGAAATGCAATTGCCTGCTAACAAAACTACACATATGGCGTTGTATTTAGACAGATTATTATTTTGTGCATAATGTAACAAACTTGTAATTTTGCAGGGTTTGCACTTTTTTTTTTTTTTTGGTACCAAGGAGTGAACACAGGAGACCTTAACCCCTGAACCACATTCCCAGCCCTTTTTATTGTTAATTTAGAGACAAAGTCTCCCAAAATTGTTTAGAGCCTAAGTTGCTGAGGCTGGTCTCTAATTGGATCCTCCTGCCTCAGTCTCCCAACTCCTTATTTATTTGCTTTTAAACCTCCTGACTAAAAAAAAGAAAGAAAAGAAAGGGCACAGTGGTGCACACCTGTAATCCCAGTGGCTCTGGAGGCTGAGGCAGGAGGATCATGAGTTCAGCAATTAAGGGAGACCCTGACTCTAAATAAAATATAAAAAAGGGCTTGGAAGGAGGCTCAATGGTTAAGTCACTCTGAGTTCAATCTTTGGTACCAAAAATAAATAAATAAAAAAATAAGAAAGCCAGGCTGGCACAGTGGTGTATACCTATAATCCTCTCAGCTCGGGAAGCTGGGGCAGGAGGATCAAGGCCAGCCTCAGCAATTCAGGGAGGTCCTAAGCATCTCACTGAGACCCTGTCTCAGAATAAAATATTTTTAAAAAGGTTGGAGAAATGGTTCAGTGGTTAAACATCCCTGGGTTCGATTCCCGGGACCAAAAAAAAATAGTACATGAATAAATTAATTAATCAACTAAATTCAATGCAAACAAAATAACACGGATCTACTTGGCACAGTAATGATTTTACCATAGCGATTGCAAGTTTGCCACAGATGATTAATTAATTTACATGCAACTTTTATGTCTCAGTGTTTTTTTCCCTGTAACAAAAATTGACGAGGGATGCTACCATCAAATTCAACCACAGGGTTTCATGCTGCTACAGGTTGACAATTCCTGCCCCTGCCGGGGACAAGGTCCCTTCCACCTGGACCCACCGATCTAACATGAGCAAACTCTGAATTTTCTCTGAGACGGAGGTTGGCGCCAGCTGCCTGTAGGTCTGCGGCATCCGCTCCGTGTCTGGTCCCTTGTCCGTGGTGGCCAAGCCTGAAGAGACGGAAATCGCTCCATTGGTCCTGATGCAGAACAAGCAGGATTCATATGAGAGAGACGGAGGCCGTGGCCGTCCATCCAGGGAGAGTTAGGACTCCAGCTTCTGCAAACTCATGTTTGCAGTGTGATGTTTGCAGAAAACAAACAAACAAATAAAACAACATTTGCTTATGTGTCACATGATCATCAATGATGGACACCTGCCACCTCAAGCACAAGACCAAAAAAAATCCTCAGGACGCTAAATCCAAGTGCGTGCATCAGTGAAATGCAGATAGCCAGTGTGGACAGAATACGGACAGGAAGAGAAATAAAGAACATTTTTTTGCTGTAACATTTTTTTTGCTGTAACATTTCTTTGAAACATCACTGTAAAAACTAAACCTGCCTTTGTGACGCCTCTCCTCGCCCTGCCTTTTCGGGTCTGGTACTTTTCAATTTCATAAGCTAGTGGGTTTTATTGTGTGTTATTGGAACCGATCTAGGATTTCCTTGATTGCTGTTGCATTAAAACTCATGCCGCGGGAGCTCACACGGGCAGGCGGGGATCTGGGTTGCTTTAACGACGTCCATCGCTTCATCCTTACAAAATTACGATGCGGGGCTGTTCACGTTTTGCAGAGAAGACACTTGTTCCCTGAGATCATTAGAGTCATGCAGAAATCGCACCGCGTTGACAGAGCTGATGTAGCAGCACAGAGGTGGCGTCCGATGGCATCTCTGTCCCGGCACACTGGACTGTTCCACACTGAGACGTTGCAAAGAGAAAGAGCAGCAGATAAATCAGTGCATGCATGGTCCAGTCAGATCCATGCACCCCTACGTAGCATGGTGTAGACGGATCAATGACAGATGCACAGAGAAAGGGAATCGGGTTGCCTTTTATTTCTGAGCATTTAATTCACTTAAGAGTTAAAGGGGGACAACTGAATCCCAACACCTTTTATTGCCACCTGAGAAACGAAAACTGAAAAATATAGCTGTGTTCTGCTTACGAAACTGCAGTAAAAATCGTCATTTTTTATAGGGAATGTCACATAGACAGTATGACCTACGCATATGGCACATCGTATACAGAGAATGGCGGTATTTTGCACAAGAATAAAAAGGAGCAGTAACCTGGCCGTCATTTTTATGAGTGGAATCTCTTTGATGTCTTTCTGGAAAGAATGTGGCTGGATTCTCATATATAGTCCTAGATTTGATGAGCTGGCATCTCACACGCTGTGTTACTTCTGGTGACGTCCAGGGACAGGACACGGTTAACACAGAAAAATGGCATCTCTGTAGGATTTCAGAAGTGGAGTTGAAAACCCTGTTCTCCTCTGAGCATCTGAGAGGACCCAGGGCTCCCCAAACCCTCACTCTGAGAATCTTGGCTGGCCGGCCTTCCTTTTTCTTTTCTTTTCTTTCTTTCTTTCTTTCTTTCTTTCTTTCTTTCTTTCTTTCTTTCTTTCTTTCTTTCTTTCTTTCTTTCTTTCTTTCTTTCTTTCTTTCTTTCCTTCTTTCTTTCTTTCCTTCCTTTCTTTCTTTCTTTCTTTCCTTCTTTCTTTCTTTCTTTCTTTCTCTCTTTCTTTCTTTCTTTCTTTCTTTCTCCTACTCATCTATTCATTTACTTACTTAACCAATCTAGTTTATCTATCAATCAATCATCTATCATGTCTCGTCTATCATCTATTTATCTATCATCTACCTTTCTGTAACCCACTTATTATCATCAAGCCATCCATCTATCATCTATCCATTTATCTTATATTACTTATAATTCCCCTATCATCCATCTATCCTTCCATCCATATCTCCATCCATCCATGAACTCTGTCTATCCATTTATCTATGTTCTATCAATCATCTTTCCATCTACTACCTATGTATCCATCTGGCCATCTCTCCATCTATCCAGAAACTCTATCATCTATCCATCCACCAACCCATCCATCCATCCATTCACCCACCCACCCATCCATCCATCCATCCATCCATCCATCCATCCATCCACCCATCCATCCATCCACCCATCCATCCATCCATCCATTCACCCACCCACCCATCCATCCATCCATCCACCCATCTATCCATCCATCCATCCATCCATCCATCCATCCATCCATCCATCCATCCATCCACCCATCCATCCATCCATCCATCCACCCATCCATCCATCCATCCATCCATCCATCCATCCATCCATCCATTCACCCACCCATCCCTCCATCCATCCATCCACCCATCCATCCATCCATCCATCCATCCACCCACCCATCCATCCATCCACCCACCCATCTATTCGTCCATCCATCCATCCACCCATCCATGAACTTTATCTATCTATCTGTCTATCTATCTATCTATCTACCTATCTACCTACCTACCTACCTACCTACCTACCTACCTACCTACCTATCCATCCACCCATCCATCCATCTAGCTAGGAGGCTAGCTCTGTCCATTTAGTTATAATTCTACTTTCATTCCCATTTGTTTGTGTGGGAATGTCATACACACCAAAATAATAGAAAACTATAGACATAAAATTCCAAAGCAGAAACAATTACAAACACAAGGAACATATTTGCATGAACTTGTTTTCATAAATCACGAGATTTCTCAGAATCTTATCCTTCTCCCTTGATTTCTCTCCCAAGATTTTCTTGTTTTTCCCATACTGAGGATTGAACCCGGGGCTTACTTAACCATGGACCCACCTCCCCAGCCCTTTTCACTTTTTATTTTGAGACAGGGTCTCACTGAGTTGCTTAGGGCCTCACTAAGGAGCTGAGGCTGAAGTTGAACCTGCAGTCCTCCACGAGCATGCTTGCCTTTATTCTGAGATTTTGCAGGAATTTTCTGCAGAAATTAGTGAAGGGATCTTTTTTCAGTCACCTTGACATTATTTTGGACTTTCCCTGAACATACTGTCAGCCTCAAGTGGTGAGTACTATAGGGGTCAGGTGTATTATTTAAATTATTATCCAAACTGAGGAGTCTAACTCCAAGCCCAGTGAATAAATAGCATCAGGACTATAATCCAGATTTATCCACCTCAAGCGTATACACCATGAACCTCTCCCTCTTTTATTTTATTTAATTAACTAATTAATTAATTTATATTTTATTTTATTTTTTGGTACTGGGGATTGAACTCAGGGCACTCGACCACTGAGCCACATCCCCAGCCCTATTTTGTGTTTTATGTAGAGACAGGGTCTCACTGAGTTGCTTAGTGCCTCGCCGTTGCTGAGGCTGGCTTTGAACTCGCGATCCTCCTGCCTCAGCCTCCCAAAGTGCAGGGATGACAGGCATGTGCCACCGCACCCGGCTTCCCTCTTTTATTCTGAAGTTCATTCTTTTGCACATTATTTGAATAGACTCTGCATTTTTCTTGTAAATTGATGGGAATTTCTTATATATATAATTGCTATATTATAGTGTATGCAAGAGTGTATGTACAAATTTTTATATATGTTATAGTGAATATAAATTGATATTTATACCATACGAAATACAAATTATATGGCATAAATAATATTATTATATATTTGTACAATATATAATCATGTATTATATGTAATATGATTATGAATATATATTATTGTATATTATGACTATATAATGCAAGCATATATCCATATCATATATATCATTGGAAAATGCATTTAATGTATGTTTCCATATGCATTAATGTGTATTTTTATGTGCTATTTGCTCAGCTATAAGATTAGACATTGTAAATACATTTCAAGGTGATCATCTTATTTTTCTCTTCTCTTTTTCTTCTTCTACTTACATCTATTTGCAGTGCTGAGGGTCAGACGGTGGCCTCCCATGTTCTAGGCAAGTGCTCATGGGGAGCTACATCCTCAGCCCAAGAAATGGACCCTTTTATTTGGGCTCACCCATGTCCTTGATTGGACGCTAAACGACATCCATTCTCTTCTTCCACACTTTGTATTATTTAGAAAGAAATGTTCCTCCAGCCTTAAAACCATACGGAGACTTTTCCAGTCTTTCTTCTGCTAATGCTGAACCCTTACATGTGGACTTCTTTATTTAGAATACCTACTTACATATGGAAATACAGGGAAAGGGCACTATTATCTTTGCACAGAGAGAGCTACATTTCCCGATGGTTTATGCCCATTGCTTAAGGTGCTGAGGCTGAATTTGAACCTGCGATCCTCCTACCTCAGCCTCCAGAACCCATGTTGACCCAGGGCACACGTTAGCAGCACATGAAGTTCCCATATAGTCTTAGACCGGCCAATGTACGCGCCCTTGGCACACTTTGCTACCTGTGTTTCGTTAACAGGCTGTTTTAAATCCTATGTCGCTGTGGACAGTATTGACCTGGAGGCCACTGGACTCTGATTATTCTTCCTTTTCCGTGGTGGAGTAGCTATTTTGCATCTCTATCATCTGCATGAGTTTCAGAAGGTGCTGATGCTGTTCCTCAAAAGACCCATGGAAAGTTCTGATTGTGCTTTGATGGACATGATGAGACTTGTAGGGAAACTCAGATTGACATATGAGTCTTGCGCTGGGGCTGGGGCTCAGTGGTAGAGCGCTTGCCTAGCATGTGGGAGGCACTGGGTTCGATTCTCAGCACCACATAAAAGCAAATAAATATAATAGGGATCCATTGACAAGTAAAAAAAAATTAAAAAAACATATGAGTCTTGATCTGCAAGATGCAGATGGTCATCTTTATTGGATGTAATGGTGTGGACTAATCAACCCAGCATGTGGTTCATAACTTAATTTCTCGATGATTAACACTTTCCAATTGATATTGGGATAAATATTATTCGAATGATACTTAGAAGATCATTCACATGAAACAGAAAATGTTGATTTTGCTAAATGGATCTAATAAATTAATCTTTCAGCAATTAATCTTGACAAGCTTGCTTATTAAAACTGAGTTATATGTATATAGATATATATTTGTTTTGTAGATCTTCTGGTATTAATAACAGGGGATTTTTGACAATCTTAATTTAGCAAGTTCATTTTTCTTTTTTTAGATTATGTACCAAGACAAGTAATATATGTGTAATGTTTCTGATGGAATATATAATATTCTTAGGCCTAAACATACCCATGCATCTTTATATCTAAATATGAATAAATATATAAAAATAAAATTAACAGCAACATGCATGCTATCAAAATTTAGATAGAATTTGTAAACCAAAGACAAAACTCAGAAGACATAAAGCAGGAAAAACGATCCTGTAATTACACAAAAACTAATTAAAATTTTGGCATTGGAAAACAATCCCAAATTAAACCCAAAAGAGCAGGGCATAGTGGTGCATGTCTGTACTTCCAGTGAGATGGGAGGCTGAAGCAGGAGGATCTCAAGTTGGAGGCCAGCCTCAGCAATTTAGTGAGGCTCTGAGCCACGTAGTGAGACCCTGTCTCTAAATAGAAGATTTTTTAAAAGCCTCAGTGGTTAAGCACCCCTGGGTTTGATCCCTGGTGCCAAAGAAGAGCGGGGGCAGGGGGCTTTTTTAAAGACCCCCGATGTAGAACTCAGAGCTACATAACCTGAACAAATAAACCGAATTGTGCACGAAACTTGCAAATCAATCCAGGATAAAACATTTCAGAGGATCAGCTTTGTTATATGCACACGTTTTGGTTGTTTTTTGTTCTCAAAGTCGCTCTCGTCTCCTCTGCGTGTGGGATTTCTCAGATCAGCACTGGTCTCTCTTTCACAGCAGAGCAACCATCATAGAGCTTGTGTGCACAGGTCTGAAGACAAACACCCTGGGTTTTCTTTGTGTGCTGTTACCATTGGGGGATTCTTTTCTTTTTCTTTTTCTTTTCTTTCATTTATTTATTTATTTTTGTTGCAATCACCCCATCAGATCTGCCTGGCTTCCCCAAACTTGAAGTGCTCAGTGTCCAACCTGGACATCCTGCACGTTCTGTCCTTTGGTACCCCATCGATTTTTCTCTCATTTCTTTCTTTCACTGGATATTTCCTCGCCCCTTGGAATCGGGTGTTTAGCTTCGACACATCCCTGAACCCCCTGTGGGTGGCTGAGGACCTCAGGCATCTGCATTCTAGGTTCCTCCATAGAAACGAAGAGCCGCAGCTTGTTATAAGGACAATCAGGAAACAGAACTGGAGACTTAATTGACAGGTCTTGTCCAAACCCCTTTCCCTGCAGAGCCTTTTAGTGCTTTAATATATATTTCATTAGGCTGGTTGGAGTTTAATCACTTTTCTTTATTCCTTTGAAGAGTCAACTGAAGACTACAAATAAAGAATAAAATAGGAAAAAAGAAAGAGGAAATTTTATCATCCACTATATGATTTGGTCAGTAAAAATGCCTAGGCAACCAGATACTTTCCTTTTTGGAACTATAAGCAGAGTCATTATTATTATTCATTAATGAAGCGGCTCAATCTTAATTTGCATACTGTAAAAATTCAACCTGTTCATCGAACATGCTGATTTTAGTAAATATTTTTTTTTTGTACCAGGAATTTAACCCAGGGCTTCTTAACCTCATCCCCAATCCCTTCTTAGTTTCAGAAAGAGTCTTGGTACATTGTTGAGGCTGACCTCCAGCTTGTGGGCCTCCTGCCTGAGCCTCCTGAGTCGCTGGGATGACAAGTGTGTGCCATTTTAAATGACAGAAATCTAAGCAGGGAGGAAGGAAAGATGGACGGAGGGAAGGAAGAAAGGAAGGAAGAAAAAGAAGGAGGAAGAAAGAGGAAACGTTGGCTGTATTCTGAGCTTCGTCATATAAGGTCCAATTTGCTTTCTTTTCTTGGGAAAATAAGAAAAATAAAACTATAGTTCCAACTGTCCTGGCAACTGGGAATGTACCTGCCACCCTGCTCTCCATTGGGATTCAGGGATGGGTCCCCAAAGGATAAAGGGAGCTTTGAATACCTAGTGTGCTCTCTCTCTCTCTCTCTCTCTCTCTCTCTCTCTCTCTAATATAAATGCTCACTTTTCTTTTTAATGATCCCTTTTTGACCTGGAGGACATTTCAGACCCCAGGTTTGCTCGATCATGTTGGGAATTTATGTTTCCATCCTGGCAACTGCTCTGTTTTGATGTTTTCCTAATAAAATCGTGGTGCACAAAAGACGGCTAGATGTCAGAGGTTTGCAAATTCCCTCTGCTGGGTTCTCCCAAAGAGGCGACTGGAGGGGCTCCAGGGGCATCACGAGGTCTTTACACAGGAGGGCTGAGCAGGGAACTCGGAAGTCGGTGAGGGCTCATCCTGGAGGGGAAGGATCCACTATGCACGGTGGGGCTGGCGGAGAGACAGTTCTTCTGACTTACAAATTGTCCTGAGGAGACCGGAGGTGGAGTCCGGGGACCTCCTGTGAAATTAGAAGAGCCTCAGATCACCAGAACTGGGAAGGGGGACGGGAGGAAGGTCTCCGGACACACGAGAACTGTGTCTTCCCTCAGCACCAAACTAGAAGGCTTTTCCATTTCAGGACCAACGTCCTCCTCTGCAGGTGAGCCTAAGCCGTAAAGATGGGTTTTTAAAATTTCATCTGCCTCCGGTCACAAAGGCAATGATCACGAGTACAAGCAGCAATCAGTGTTGGCGAGGATGTGGGGGAAAAGGCACACTCATATGTTGCTGGTGGGACTGCAAATGGGTGCAACCAATCTGGAAAGCAGCATGGAGAATCCTCAGAAAACTTGGAATGGAACCACCATTTGACCCAGCCATCCCACTCCTCAGTCTATACCCAAAGGACTTAAAATCAGCATACTACAGTGACACAGCCACATCAATGTTTATAGCAGCTCACATCACAATAACTAAGCTATGGAACCAACCTAGATGCCCTTCAATAGAAATATGATAAAGAAACTGTGGTACATATATACAATGGAATATTACTCAGGCATGAAGAAGAATGAAATAATGGCATTTGCAGGTCAATGGATGGAGCTGGAAAATAATCATGCTAAGCACTATTATTCCTCAAGAATAATAAGTACCGTTTGGTGTAAATTTTTGTCCCAAAGCAACCCTATCTCAGATAGACAGTCATCACCATATGAATTAAAAGAAAAAAAAATTGTTCAGCCGATAATATCAGCAGAGTTGGACTCCTGAAAAAATACGATGGGTAGATAGGTATTATATCCGATAATTGGTGCAGAGATGTTTTAGAGAGAGATTTTAGAAAACTGGTGAACACAATGCAAACCTCTTAGACACCGTGAATTCTTCACAAGGAGATCATTTCCAGCCCATGAAGTTGGAATGCTCTGTCCATCCCCGGAAAATATACGCTGGAAATAGAGATAAATACACTCTGCTCCTCTCTCCCAGAGAGAGAGTTCATATGGACTCAGTTGAAAGGAAATGCCCACGAGCTAATTGATATGCATTTCATTCTCTCTGGTTGTGCAGGAGAGACTGGGAAATAGGGTAAAAATGTCCAGTGCATCTAAAATCAAGAGGAGGGATGCTCTTTATTTCCTCTGCCCTCCATTTTCCACTATTGATTTGGGTAATTCCACCCTTATCCTCCGCACCTGCACTGAGCTCCTGACTGTGAAAACACTCAACTCTAAATATTCTTAAAAGCCAAGCAAGCGTGTGCTAAAGTAGGTGGCATCTTATTTTGTCCAGTAACTTCTATGGGTGTAAAGGATGAGTGAGCACTTTGGGGGAACCAAAAACTAGGAGCACACACACACTGGTTGTGCAAATATGAATTTCTGTATATGCTGAATTAATTTAGTACTTCAAATACCTGGAAAAAGGCAGCAGTTTATATAATAAGTCAATATATAATTACATTCAATAGTTGGGAAAATGGACATCTGTGTAGTTATGGAGAAAAATAAGTAATCATCACAAAACCCTTTACTTTAAAACCTTGTTAACGTAGAAGCTTCTCTGTTGTCGATGCACAAATTATCTTGCATGCATTGGAATCAGGACACGGCAAATAAAATTGACCCGTAGGATTTGAATTACCATGATTTAGTAATTTAAAATCTGTCCTGCGTCCTGAGACATAGTCTTATAATTGCTTGACATATTTTTAGGGACTTGTTTATGGACTCTCAGTCGATGATTTTGCAGGAAGATCTGTCTAGGTGAAGGAAGGCTTTGCCCTGGGCGGTAGTTTCCCTCAGCCTAGGACGTATTTTTACTGCAATTAAATTGCTCGTAGGTCTTCTCTCTTGATGAATCCAAGTTTCCTCTTCAATAAGACATCATGATTTTACAAACTTTTTTTTTTATGTGAGGTGCATTTAAAAATAAGACACTATCGATGCAATAAATAGCAATGAGTATTCATAGCACATAATATCGTGTCTTCAGACGTTACAATCAGCTTTTTCTTCCCATGATGTCTTCTATCTGCGTCAACAAATAAGGTAGATACTAGGAAGAAAGTTGCTTCACATCCTTGTGTATTAATTTGTGAATATTGTGTTTTGGGGATTAGAATTTCGATTGCAAGAGAATTTCAACACAATAGGAAAACCACCGCATGTGGGAAAACAGTGGATGCCTTTTGAATCTGGAACGTGTGACCTTTGGAAGTATTCGTGATGGAGAAAAATATGTAGAGAAAACTAAAAAGTTTTCAGTGGGAAACTGAAGGAGTGTAGACAAAATCATCCCAGATGGCCCGATGAGGAGCAGACGCTCTGATACAGGACAGATGACGTTATTGAAATTCCCCGGGTGTCAGTAATCCCTGAGAGAACTGAGGTCCACATTTGGAATATTACGTACAGGTATAAATATTTGGCACTGGACGTCGGCAACCTAAGAAAAAGTAATAGACCCTGTATCACATTCAAGTTTAAGTAAAAAGGAGAATTAAATTTCATTACTGAGTTTTGGACAAATGTCTTGATATTGTTTTTAAAAAATGCTTTGTTCTTCCATTATATTCCCCAGGAAAAACTGTTAAAACTTCCAAATTGAAAACAAAAGACAAAAAATAATTGACAGTTAACATGTAGCCCCATCAACATTAAGTCTATTGAATAGATCAGGGTGACTGGTGGTGTTTAGATGTGTGGTGTGCCCAACAGTTCATATGTGAGGTAATGCAACTTTAGAGAGGAAACGAGAGATGTAACCTAATCAGTGGATTAATCCACTTGAGAGGACTAACTGGGTGGTGACTGCAGGCAGGTGGGGTGTGGCTGGAGGAGGGGGTCACAGGCTGTGCCTTTGGGGACTCTATCCTGTCCCTGGTGAGCAGAGCTCCCTCTGCTTCCTGGTGCCACGTCCTGAGCTGCTCTCCTCCTCCAGGCCCTTCCGCCATTTTGTTCTGCCTCACCTTGGACCAGAGCCATGGAGTTGGCCAGCCATGGACTGAACCTCTGAAACCATGAACCCTAAATAAATGTTTCCTCCTATAATTTTTTGGGGAGTCTTGCTCATAGCAGTGAAAATGCTGATTAACACAATGAGAAAAGATATAAATGAAATTATCTAAGGAAAGGGGAAAAATGCCCACTAAAGCACAATTTCACTTAAGCAATATAAGTTCATATCAATGAACAGCTGCAGTTGGGTGATGGCTTAGTTCAGCTGAGTAAAACCAGTCTCTGTAGAAAAGTCACCTATGAGGCAGGAAGGTGGGACACACTTGTCATCCCTGTACCTCAGGAGCCTGAGGCAGGAGGATCAGAAACTCAAGGCCAGCCTCAGCAACATGGTGAGGCCCTGTGCAACTTGGTGAGACCCTGTCTTAAAATTAAAAAAAAAAAAAATATATATATATATATAAAAGGGCTGGAGATGTGACTCAGTGATTAAGCACCCCTGGGTTCAATCCCTAGAACCAAAAAATAAAATAACATAAAATAAAGAAAAAATGGAAATTCACCTGTGTGTGCATCTAGCGAAGAGGACGCAGATATGCTTTCTGAATCACACTGTGATATTTCAAAAACAGACATGTCCTGTATCTTGGTGACAAATGCTTTTAGGCTGTGGCTTCTATGTTGAGAGGGTACAGATGGTAATTTTATGATTTTTCACTTCCTTCCATTGTACCCAAACTTAATCACCTTTCTATGTATCTGCTCTCTATGTATCTATGTATCTATCATCTGATATGTAGATACATATCCATCCAGCTGTCATCTACCTATGTATCTATATATGTATCTGCCCTCTAGCCATCCAGATATTATCTATGTATCTATCTATCTAACCCATCGATCATTCTATATATCCATCCATCCACGCATCCATGCACCCATGATCTACCCATCCACTGATCCACCCATCCATCCATCTGTCCACCCACCCATCCACCCACTGATTCACCCATCCATCCATCCATCTACCTATTCACCCATCCATCCATCCACTCATCCACCCACCCATCTA